>VZRZ01006844.1:0-54457 GCA_013398175.1 Climacteris rufus | reverse complement strand
TTTTTTTTTTTTTTTGCTGCAAGACCTCTGGCTCGTTTCCACTGCCTTTCTTCCATTTCTCCTGTATCCTTCAATTTACTCTACATGTTTAATCTTGCAAAAAAGAGCCTGCCACAGATGGCTGCTACTTCTGGAAAGTGATTCACAACTGCCTGTCCCTCAGTATGACACTCACAAAGTTCTTCAGTCCCCCTGCCAGCTTTTACAAAATGTGCAAAGTTCAGGACATTTGCAATCTCCACCTTAATTTAATTTTGACCAAATTTTTTTGTGAGTTTCAGAAGTTATGAGGAGCACTTGGAAAAGAAAATGATGTGTCTTGCCTTGTGGAGATCCTGATTTCCAAGTCTAGGCATTCAGGCCACTCTCCAATGAGCAGATTAATGAAAGAATACATACAACAGGGTAAGGGGAGTTTAATTTGAGAAGAGGATTCAGACTAGCATGAAGAATGCAGATGCTTAGATAAAACCAAGAGGTTTTCCTAGACATGACTCCCTAAGAATGTGTAAGTCGCTTCAAGTTTCTAGGAAGAAATTTAGTCTTTTATTAGATCAATACATACAACCAGAAAAGCCAAGCTGTTTGGGGCATGCTTTTATAGGTCTGAAATATAAGCAGTAGTCTTCATAATGGAGTACATGCTGGGAATGATTACTTCTGGTTTAATTGACACTACCCAGTTTTAATCAAGGGGAATTTTGCTGCCTTAGTGAAGTGGGGAAGAAGGAACTGTTTGATTTTCTTGCATTGTAAGATATTCCAAACCATGGCAGAATTTACTAGAGCGGAAGACAACAGTCCTGTCTGCTGCAAAGCTTGTAATTTTTCCAACTATCTCAATTAGTCTAACAAATGCTACAAATTCTAGTCCAGTGTAGGATTACAACACAATGAAGGATATAACCAAAGCAAGTTCACAGTTTAACAGGGACATTTCTCTAGTCTGTCACACCCCTTGAAATTAGCAATGCTCAGCACTTGCATCTCACTGCTTCTCTCCAGAATAATTTAATTAGATAATATTTGTAGTAATAGTTGATGGGGTATTTGAACTCAAGTGGGAAAAGTTGTAGGTTTAGGTAGAATATGAAATTAAAAGGCAATGTAGCTTTGCAAAGGAACAATTGAAGCAATACACTGTGGATATGCTCTGGATATTCCAGCCACAGCGTTTGAGCATGATCAGGTACCTGGGACAACACAGGTCACCTATGTTGGCCAAGGCAGTAGTTGCAGGATCCTGTTTCAAGGCTGCAATAGACTGCAGGAAAATAATGAGGATACAGACCTATAGTTAATATTAATTATGAAACACTGTTCAGTTCAGGCAGAAGAAGCAGACTCCTTACTAAGCCCTAGGTGGTAGCAATTACAGTTTCCTGCCCACTCAGACAGTATATTCCTTCTGCGTGATCTGACCCTGTGTGTTGTACTCTTGCTTTTAATGTTTCATTATAGTTGGAAGCTCCTTGTTCATCCACCCAGGCCTCCTGACTTCCCTGCTTGATTTCCTGCTCATTGAATAGACAGTTCCTGAGCCGTGAAGAGGCATCTTTGGAAATCAGCCAGCTCTGCTGAACCCCTCATCTTTCTGAGGTTATATGTCATGATGTTCTAAGAAGATTCATGAAATCTGTTCTCCTGAATAACAGAGCAGTGATGCTTTCCTCTCCCCGTTCTTTGCTCTTAGGATCCTAAACTGCTTAATTTCATAGCTGCTGCAGCTAAGGCCACCCCCAGCCTCCACACCGCTAACTAGTTCTTCCTTATTTATGAAGTTTAGCAGAGCATCTCCACTCACCAGCTTCTTAATCACCTATGTCAGGAAGTTCCCATCAAAATGGGAAATGGGTGCTGACCTTTGAGCTGACAATGGAGTGATTAAAGCTCCCCATAAGAACCAGGGCCTGAGATCAAGAGCCTTACTGCAGCTGTCTGAAACAAAGTCCTTACTTTCTTATTCCTGATTGGGAGGTCTGTGACCAATGCCACAACAATGGCATCACTCTCATCTGGCTCATCACCAGTCCCAAGGCAGAGTGCCCTGCATCCTCTCTGCTCTGCTCTATCATGTTCACCCTGTATCACTCTGTTCACCATACCATCCTGTCCTTCCTAAAGAACCTGTATCCATTCATGGCAGCACTGTGGTCATGTGAGCTAACCCACAACATCTCTGTGCTTCCAGAGTTCACAGCCCTGTAACTGCATGCAGAAATCCTCCTATTCATGGCGCATACATTCTTCAGTGCTAAAAGTCACAAGTTCCCAGCCTTCACCGTCAGAGAAGTCTCCATTTTCCACCATGATAAGCACAATCTTTGCCTGCCCCTCTTGCAGTACAGTTTGGGGCTTGAACTGGTGAACCTGCAGGGGGCCAGGGAAGATCTGACTTTCTTTTTGGCATCCGTAATGCTGCACAACCTGCTGCACAACCCGCAGCTCCTTTGTGCAGCTTCTACACAAACCCTTTCCCAGCACATTCCTTCTGCAGGCAAGGAGCCCATCTCCCCAGCCTCAGTACAGTGGGAGGCTACAGACAGGAGTGTGCAGGAGAAGAGGGCAAACCTGTGCTCTGGCTCTCTGCAGCCTGAAAGGCTCTTGCATCCTGAGAGCAAGCAGATTGTCAACAGAAACCTGAAAGAGTTAAAAAGAAAAAGAAAATTGCTGCCACTCATAAAAGGATTGTGATTTGAAGCTGATCACAAGGAGTTTAGGATTTTAATTTTACATTTTATATGTGATGGAAAACCAGATACTAACTAAAAGACCAGGAACAGGCTCAGATTAAAAGCCAGGATTCAGTCTGACCCTGGGAAAGGAGTCAAGTTTAAAATAGGTCTAATCTACCATATGTACTGATTCCTCCTCTCTCTCTTGGAATTTAAAGAACTGTACTTGAAACCAGATAAACTGGAAATTGCAAGTACATTTTCTGACCCAGAACTAAAATACTATCGAAGAAAAACAACTAGTTCAGCCTAGTGAGCTGACCCAACTCCACTCTGACAGAGCTAGAGACTTATGAGAAAGCTAGTGCGAGTGACTTTGAATCTGTTTAGAGGGCTGCCTTAGAGTGAGATGCAGTCTTTTTCAGCTGCAGAAGGAAGAATGTTTCTAAGAGCAGTCAAAATAAATGCTAGTCTAGTAACTTTTAACATAACAAAATTAAAAAAAAAAAAAAAACAAAACAAAAAAAACCCACCAAAACAAAACTCCAGGGACAGCTGGTAATTAGAGTCTCCAAAAGTGGTTCATTAAGCCATTTGCTGGCCAAGTACAAATTCTGAACAGAGAAAAAGAAATTACAGTCTGTGTTTTAAATGTTATTACATGTTTTAACTGTCATTATGACCAGCTGAAGGAGATAATGGTCTTAGAATTAGTGCCTGCATCTCTGTGGGAAAAGCAGGCTCAGACAGGTCTCATTATACTGTAAGTGGAATGGCCATTTGTTAGCTATCGATTGCAATTCCAGCTATCTGAAGACTGCTGTGCTGTCAGATGCAGCACAGATTTCATGCCCTCCCTAACAATTCTTGACAGTTACTGGATATGGAATTCCCACCACAAAAGCCATGTGGGATGTGGAGGACTGTCGCATGGTGAGAAATATATGCACATCTCAGGGAATGAAGCACACAGCTCTGTGGCTTTTTCTGAAGGAGCTGACCAGGCAGAAATAGATCCATCCCTAATGAGCTCACTGTAAGCACACACAAATATATATGTGTGTATACACATAAATATAAAATACATACTTATAAACATATTTGTAATAATGTGCTTGAACATAGACACATAAATAAATCAGTATGTAATTTTTTGTGCATGTGTGCACATGTATTCATGCTTGTCTATGTTGGCATGTTGTGTTCATAATTGATGCTGGGAATTTTTTTTCCCCTAATTTGGAATTGAGGACATTTAATGAAATTGTTCCTCTGTTGCCTCACAGTGCTGACAAAGCTTTCTCTTAGGGACGTTTTTTCCAGTATCAGAATTAAAATGTTGCAGTTTTGAAGAACATGCTCAGAAGTGCCTGACAAATCATCTGGCTTCCTCTCAAGCATTCAGCATTCTAGAGTAAGTGGACAGAAAATTCGAGTCCTATGCAATGCAGCTGATTTATGAGGAAAAGTTAAAAGGAAGAAATTTAAACTCTGTCAGTGGGGATCAGGGATGTGAGTAAAAAGGAAGAACTGAACCAGAGTTAAATGTCCTGTTGCTTATTCAAGCCAGTGTAGAGGCAGCAGTACAGAGCAGCCACAGCTGTTTCAGAGGGGTTTGTAGGTGCCATGTTGGCTCACTGTGGTAGGATCTTTATGAAAAGCTGCATATGGTTTGTTCTAGCTTAAAAGGCAGCATGAACTCTGCTGATTGGTGGATTTGGCTGCTCAGGGTGGGGTTAAATGGGCCGGTGGGACCTGCGGTGTTGTGAACCATCCCAACCTACTGTTTTCCACAAAATGGAGAGCTCTCATCATCAATTTCTGTTCCAGTGTGGCATAAAACCACAACATTTTCTTTAATCTGTGGATAATGTAAGCTTGCTACAAAACAGTGGACAATATCAGCCTTCTTGTGGATAATACAGCATCCCTAACAATGGTTAATGCTGTAATGCTTAAGGGATGCTGAGATGTCGGTGAACCAAGTTTCAGCCTTTGTTTAGACTGCTGTAGGTGAGCATGAGGCTTCTGTGCTCTAGATGAGTGTCCTATCCTAGCTTCTAGATAATCATCTGTTCTGGGAAGGAAAACTCTGTTTCATAATTTGCCCAGGGAAAAATGTACAAAAAGCCTTGGAAAAAAAATCTGTGAAAGGTGCCAGTTCAGTGACATCAACATATTCATATCAACATCCAGTGTCCTGAGGAGCTTTTCTGAATAGTTTCTGCCTTCTGAGGAAGCAGGACATGATGATGTCCTCACTCCTATCAGGAAATGCCTGAATGGCATGACCTAGCTTAAAATTTAAAACTTTAAATCTTTCATAAGCAGGGTGCATCGACTATGGTAGAAAATTGCTCTGTGTGTGTGAAATAAGACCTGAGCATCTTTTCAAAGCTCAATAGTGGATTTCAGGAAACCGAAGTGAAATGAGGGGAAAAAATGGTTCTCAGTGATGAAAGTGTCAGTCTAAAGACTGATTGGTCAAATACTTTCTACCAAAATTCGTTCTACTAGAAAATGGTGGGAATAGAAAACAAAGGCCAATCTCAATAAACCAATGTTTACTATTGAATTAAAAAATATTTTGATTTTGAAATGAAGTTTTAGTGCTTGATGGGAGCATTTGCTGATTGCCACAGGTTCCCTCACATTTTTTTTTTTTTTTAATTGACAGTTGCCGGTACCTCAGAATGCTCAGAATAGTACAGTTCTGTATTCAGGCCATGTATATACACCCCATGATATTTATCAACTTTTTTTTATTTCCAGGTTAGATTAAGTGGTGCTAGAAGGCTAAAAGCATGTAATGGACCATAACCCCATGTATCACAAGGGTTCAAAGCTTTGAAATTATGGGATTTGAGCAGTTTCTTCACAATCTGTGCTGCAGGTTTTAAACAGTCTTTAAAAAAAAAGTCAGTCTGCACTGGGAGAAAAATCTCTTCTTGACCCTAAATCTGAGCAATTAGTTAACCTGCCTTGATTTAATATAATTTTTATTAATTTACATCTGTTGTTCATTTTGGCAATGAATTAACTATAGGGGATGAAGATTTCCTAGGCAAGCAAAGAGTCAAGTAGACATTGCACAGATAACTCTAATGTGGGGGTGGTGTTGGGAAAAAGTTGTTATGTTTTACATTACCTGCTTTTGTAATCTAAAGAAGAATTCATATTTTGAGGCTTGTAAATACATGTGTATGGTGAATTCAGTTTTCTCTGGGTAGATCTCAATCAATTTGAAAAAAGAGAGGCAGAACTGACACAGTTTAGACCCATTAGCTCTCAGATTTTTCTTCCCTATTCTGCTTTTCTAGTTACTAATCTTTAGTTTCAAGACGAGAGTGATGACTGGTGCTGCTCCCACTTTCATTCTCCGCACCTCCCCCCAATCCCAAGTGTTATCTCTTTCATCTGAGTGCACCTTGGCCGCCTCTGTTTTTCAGGTGAATACTTGTAAGTTCTAAGTTATTTCTCTCCTGTTCCTTTTGGGAACTGCAAATAGACAATTCTCATGGCATGGATTTAAAGTGCTACTGTTTTATGTAGCTAGGAAAACAATTGCAAAATTCTGGATCACCAGGAGACTGGCTACTGTATTTTTACTGGTATCAACCATCAGTGAACTGCTGCTGAAATTTGCTCACAGCTGAGGATCCAGGCACAATTAGGAGGTGATATTTCATTGAAAGGGATACAGTTCTGGTTACTCATGGGCAGCACAGTTGCTCATCAGGCAGGTGAGCAAGCAAGGGAGGATGAGCAGTGACAGAGGGAATCTGATGAATGTGTATGAAGTTGTTTAACACTGTATTCCCTGCAGCTGCTCACTCTGTCCCTCCACCCAAAGTAGTGCCACTCCAGCGCACTAACCAAAGAAAAAGTGTTTCTCTCCTTGAAGCTTCCCTAGTCCAGTCAGTTATCTTGTGTAACTTTTTTAGTTCATAATTTTCCATATTGGCACAAAACCCCTATAAAGGAAATGTAAGTGAATATATGAACACTCATAGATGCAAATCCCCTCTGCTGCCTGCTGCTGAGGTCAGCAACCAGCTTTTGGCAGAGGTGAGGCAGGTGCCTAAGGATGGGAGCACCTGAAAGTATATTGGTCTATTTGCAAAAGGATGCCTATATCCTTCTAATGTAGGTTTCCTTGTGGCTAATATATTTTTATCCCTTTTAAATACATTTACATAGGTTTTCCCTAATCTCATTTACATGGTGTTACCAGCAGATCAAGAGCAGTAACGTGTTTGGTACTAAAATCACCCAGTTCATACCAGAATCATTGGTACTTGGGCTATATAGTGATTTATCCACCAGTTATCCAAGAAAATGTTTTTCAGGATTGCATACTGTTCAGAAAACATGCCTTATTGTCCCTGGGATTAATTAAAAATCTTCTGGTACCTAGAAAGACATCATAGTTTTTTCTGTTCTTTTCTTTTTTCCTTCAGAACTTCCAGTGTTGTATTTGGGGTGTGTTATAAATCCACAAGGCATAACAGAATCTCTTCAGTGATGCCTCCTAATAGAGCCTGTTCAGTATAAAAATATCTGTTTCATTTGGTGTAAATGGCACATACAACAGAAGAGATCCATATCCACTCAATTTAAAAATTAATATTTAGCGTGCAGTAGTTTTGGCTTGGTAACCTGATGTTAGAATAATTATTTATTAGTCTACCATTACTCTCTTACCTTTTTTTCCCTATCTTTTCTCCTTCATGTACCTTGCACCTAAACATAACATGTCTATATTTACATAATCTTCTACTCTCCTCCTCCCCTGAAAAAAAAACACAAAATGTTGGTTTTTACAGAGGCTAAAGATATTAAATGGCTGCTGGCAGAAATTGTCTGAGGATCTCTGCTACTGCATTGAAACCTAATGAGAGCTCTGCAGGCAGGAAATTTGTCAGGTTTCAACCTCTTTTGTGGTTCCCAGGAAAGTGATTCTAGAGAGGACAAGATGCAAAGTAAATTGTCTTCAGGCCATATTGCCATTTTTGGAGGAATGTTAAAAAAGTTGTACTCAACTGTAGCTCTTGGGTCAAAAATCTTCAATGCATGAAGGGACAAGTATTCCCAGAGAGAGCTGTACCTGCCAAAGCAAGCCAAACCTGAGATTTTTCTTGAGAAAAGGCTGATTTCTGGGAGAAAAAAATCCCAGTTCAGTTAGTAAAATTTGTATCAAAGTGCTTGTGGTTGGGTTAACATGTAGGTTTTTGCCATGGAACAGCAAACAGATTGTATCATGAAACACCTGAAAATTGTTTCTGCATGTTTTAATGTCTTGGAAAAGTATTTGATTATCAGTAGAAAGGGCATAGGTTATTGCTCTGAATTAGATGTTTGGTTTATGCTGGTATTAGAATAGTTTAGGAATATGTTCAAAAGATCCATAGACCCTTACCTAAATATCTGCATTTCAATGGTCTTTCTCTGCATGAAACTATTGATAAACAGAACCAAAGCCTGGGTATGGCTGTCTATTACATAAAAGCTGGATGAGTAATTTATAAGGCCTTGGCTACAGTTCCTATGAAATCCATGTTAGAATTAATTGCTTTAATTGCTAAACCAACACACTGATAGCTCCTCTGATGACCATAAAGGCAGTTTTCTAGTCCTACAGCTGATCACAACTGATCCATTGAGATAAGTGAAGAACAAATCCTTCTCAAATTCTAGCAGGAATCCATCGTAAGACTAATTTTTTTTGTGCCACTGCTTTCCTATATGCATGTGTCAAGTTAATATTAACTGCCCTTACTCCTAATGAATAAAGTGGAGTTTTCAGGGCATCCCTGGGGAATGGAGCCCATGGGTTCTTTTCTCCCTTTGGCTAATAAATCTATAGATGCAGACTTTAATAAATAAATAAATAAAAGTAGCAGCAACAGGATCCTAGATGGTTCTGCACAAGTAATCTGACCTGACATTTGGTAGCTTGTGTAGTCTCTTTTAGCTCAGTGACCTTTGCTAGGACAGTGAAGTACTGTAGGTGGGATCTGATCCAATACCCACTGAGGGCAAATTAGAGCTTTCCTTTTACTTCACCTACGTTTTGACTGGGACCACATTTAGAGATGTAAATGGGAGTGCAGGACTTCATGTCAGCCTGACTTTGTGAAGTGCATAACAACCTAGAGACATGAGACTGCTTCCAAGAGAACCGGACTTAAAAAAAATCTGTCATAGCTAATGTAAGAGAGGGAAACATATTGGAGAAAGATCACATAGAGGAGGAATCAGAATGTTCTCTGTGGATGTGCACTGAAAATCAACAAAATAGGCAGAAAAGATTGGTCTAAGTTAGCAAACTTAAGTTGAATTTCTCCTGTCTAGAAAGGAAGATCTTTACAATTCTCAAGACACAGACCCATCAATCACTACATTGTGAGGGTTGATTTCTTCTCAATGACTAAACAAAGAAGGGTGTGTTACTGTGCTACTGTACTATGCAGTACGTCAGCCTCCATGGGTTAGTATTATCCACTCTATACACTAGTTGAGTAAAGTAAGGATAAGGTGTAAATGGAAGTCAGTGTTCTCTTTTTAAACTGTGTAATTCAGCAAAGTGAGACACAGCTGAGCTGGCTGCTCTGTATTGACAAATAATTGTTCCCATGAGACAAGTGAACTGAGCATGCAGTACTTTTCATAATTAAACAGCCCATGTCTGGCATGATGGGCAGCTGGAAATGATGCTTTGTTTTCTACATCTTGGGTATATAGTTCTGTCTACTGCTATTGCTGGTTTGTGGAGAGGATCCCTAGGGATTCTCTTCTGTCTCTTACAACTCAGCAAGCCAGTGCTTTATGTACATCTCTAACTGTACAAAAGTCCTTGAAATGAATCTGAAAAAGTGCAGGGTCTGAAATCTGATTCAAAATTTAAATTGCTCTGACATCTCTGACATCTTTAACTACCAAAAGATCCAGATGCCTTTGCCATTGCTCCAAAGATCAAGTGACAATAAAAAACTTTGATGACTGGGTGCTGGTGACCCAGTCCTGCCTGGTGCTGATTAGTTGTATGCTCTTCTAAAGACTCTCAATTTCCATGGAAACGAAAGAGAATCAAGGGATTAAGGCCTATGTAATTTACATTTCCTTATATTCATCAAGAAAAGGCATTATTTTAAAATAAACTGAAAGCATTTGTTGAGTACAACAAGTTTTTCGTTTTATATGTATTACAGACATCAATAGCACATCCTCATGCAAATCCTGAATGCAAACCTCAAAATAACACTATATGTCTTGTTTAAATACTCTGGAAAATCTAGGTTTGTCTAAACTGCAGTTGCAGTTGCTTTTCAAGAAAGGTGCTACTCTGAGGGATCTAATGAAGTGTTTGACCTGACTAAAGAAAATCTTTCTCTGTTCACATGATAACAACATTCAAACCTTATTTTAAATGTTCCTGCCTGTCCTGTTATATTAAACTGTGTTCCAGCAGAGCACTTAATGAGGAGTAATAAAAAGGTTGTGGAATTAAAAAATTTAAAAAACCTGCCTTATCACTATAAACACATTGGAGGGATGTATGAACCTCCACTGTCATCCTCAAATGCCTGGCACATTACTGCATTTTGCATATTCAGTGCAATAAGCTTAACAGAATTGTGGAACAGCCTAAGATGGAAGGGACGTCAGAAGATCATCTGGTCTAATTTTTTCTGGGAAGTGGAACCTGCGTGAGGTTATCTGGTATCCTGCGTAATTGCGTCTTGAAAACCCACAGTGATGGTGACTCTACCTCATCCCTGGGAAGATTGCACCAGTGATCAACAGTTCTCATGGAAAAAAAAAATCCATATATTGAGATGAAACCTCTTCTGGTGCAACTTGTACTTACTCCTTGTCTTCTCCCTGTGGCTACTCATAAAGATAAAACCTATGTCTTCTCTGGAGCTGCCCTTTAGGTACCAGAAAACTGTGATCAAGTCCTCCCTGAGGTTTCACTTCCTGAGGGAGAAAAGACTGAATGCCTTCAGTTTTTCCTCAGGTTCCCCATCCCTTGGATCACCTTTGGGGCCCTTGTTTGGACCTTCTCTAGTCAGTCTCATCTTTCTTGAATTCTGGGGACCAGAAATGACCTCAGTACTCACAGCACAGCCTAACAAATGCTGGGTATAGTGTAGGGGGTTGCATTTCTATCCTTGATGATAGCCTTCTTGCAGGTGCAGCCCAGGATCCAATTTGCCTTTGCTGCTGCAATGGTGCAGTGCTCACTCTTGTTCAGCTTGTTGTCCACCAGCATCCAGGTCACTTTCAACAAGACTGATCCACACAGATCCTAACCTGTACTGAGATCTTTGGCTAGTTCATCCCAGGTTCAGGACTTTGTGCTTGTCTTTTTAAACTTTATTGTGTTCTTTCTAGCTCACTCTTCCACCTGCCCAGGTCAATTTATTCAGCAATAAACTCCTTTTTCACCAGGCTGCAGGTGAGTTGCTTATATAAAAGCATCCACATATTTTGTGAGGGCAGAAAAATTCACCATATTATCTAGTGCTTGAATCCTTCCATTTGTCTTTGAAATGCACTCAGAGCTCCAGGGCACGGTTTTGATAAATAATTAAGGGCTAATCCTGGAAATGCTTTGTGTATGGAGCTGCCACTGAAATCAATGGGTGTTCTGAGCGTGGAGAACTTGCCCTACTGGGCCCTTAATCTTGCTGTAAACCAGAGAGGCATTTGTTTTGCAACTGAGTGTTTGGTGGAATAATGAAAGAATATGTATTGAGATTTTATTTTTCATCGTTCTTTACAATGAGGTAGGACACTGTAGCATTTATATCTATCATCCGTGAAATATAAGGAAAGAGTAGTGCATTTCTGGAGACATTATTTTCTTTAGTTTGTAAACAAGTCAGTGTTGACTATCAGTAATTATCAATTTTTCATAAATCAGCACGTGAAAGACATATCTCAGCAGTCATTAAAATATTTATAATCATCATTACATTATCCTGTTTCTGTGAGTCTGTTTACATGAATATAAGTAATCAGAGTAACTCTGATTTTCTCTCTCAGTAAAAATGTCAGAGATAAAACTGCAAGCAATCCAAGGCTAGCTCTTAAGTATAAATGACTAAGGTAACTAATAAAAACCAACCATAAAGGATAACATAATAACATATAAGATAAAGTTTATTGAGAAACAATGGTGTCCTGAAAATTCTGTATGAAAAAAACCTGCTTTGCATTGCCAATGTCTGAATAATTTCTTTGAAATTGCCAGCTGTTTTATCATCATTATTATTAGATTTTTTAAAACACAATGGTAACTCAGCTTAAAGGTCAGGAACCATAAATAGATAAGACCTTCCTTTAGATATACTGTCTGCATATGAAATAAAGTTTTTAGTTCCTTTTGGAATGAAAGTTTGAGTTAATATCTCATTTTTTAATGCTGTTCTTTATAAAGCAAATGGTTCTATGTGTCTCAGTGGGCTAAAGCAGATTATTAAAAAGCCAGATGTATATTACCCTAAATTGAAGTGCTACTTTACTTGCTATTTTTTAACATGTGCTGTGAAGAGTTCTCCATATTTTGTTTTTCTCGTCAGAGAAAAGCTGCACTAATAATGTGGGCCCAGCCCCAGTGCTGAGAACCCAGGGGGCCATGCCAAGCCCAGCAACCCCCAGCAGACCCGTGTGGCCATGGTCACATAAGACACATCTTTGTCCATGGTGACTGCAAAATGAGTTGGTGTCTGCTTCCAAGCTGCATGAAGTGATGGGCCAAAGGCTGAAATGTGTTTGTTTTTCTTTTTGTTCGAGACCCACAGTGTCGCCAACTTAGAACATCCTTATTCCCTGCACTGGGTCTGCCTGACATGGACCAGAGATCCGATTCCAGGGATGTGTCCTGACCTCCTGCCCCACACCTGGACAGTGCAGCAGCAAAGTCACCCCAGCTTCTCTCTTTTCTAGGGGAAAAAGGTATAGGTATGTGAGAATTTGAACTCTGGAGTGTAAGCTGTCTGGTTAATAGCCATTTTAAAGCTGATTTTAAAGCTCATGTTTTATCTTCCTTTCCCCTACTTTTTTCAATGAGTGCTGGGAAAAACTTGGCAGGGTATGAAATACTGTAGAATTAAATACTATAATATATACATGAATTTGTGTATGCATTTCCTCTTTTTAAGTCTCTAAAACAACACTGAAATATTTCTGGTTAGTAAATATTGATAAAACTGTATTTATAATATGTGAATACAATTTTAGTTGGACATATTAAATAAAATGCTCTGTGTGAACAAAATTTCTCTTCACAGAACACAGTATTTGAAGTTAACTATATTTGCTGAAATTTTTGTTAGCTTTTATTTAAAGTTCAAATGTTTGCATGATTTTCATGGGCTTTATCATTTTCTCACACCTTTTTATTCTCAAAATGCAAGCTTTGCCCAGTTGTGTTTTGCTTGGCCTTATTTCTAGCACCTCATCCTGGATCACAAATATGCAGGCTAAAATCCTTGAGGCAGTGTGGGAGAGGAGAGAAAGCTGGCTGGGGAGTCTTCTGAGTACCAACATTTCCAAATCTTTTCAGCACATATTCAATGGAAAGCATCACATCCTTTTGTTATGTAAACCCCCTCCAAAAACACAGGAATGGGGAAAAAAAAAAGATAAATTAAGACCAATTGTCTTGTCCTAAGAACATTCTGGCATATCCATGTTCCATGGCACTGGCTCTAGAATCGCATTGTGTGTTGTGCCAACCTACCCAGCTATCCTAATTTTACAATCTGGCTGATGATGGGTGTCTTCAGGTGAGAAATGTTGTTTCCAGAGCAAGGACCCAGTTCTACCTCTGTTGCTCCTTTCTTGCCTGCAGTCTGGTGAAAAATTTCCCCCAGAACAACCTTCCCCATGTCCCACTGGTTGTCCTGGATTAAAGCAACCTTCAGGGACTTGCCCAGTGCAGGAGAGCAATGGGGTCAGAGGACTGAAGTCACACAATAGCCATCTTCATAGTAAATTGTTATAACACTACTGCTGCCTAAGCTGAAAAAAGAGAAGCAACTTCATTGTGTTAAAATATTGCATTTGAATTGGCAAGAACCTGAAGGTCTAATTTTTACCCTGAGATGGGTTTTTAATACAGTGGGAGGACATCAATTGCAGCCCTGCCTGATGGTGGAATAACCTGATGCTTGTGGAATAACCTCTGTGTTGTACACAGCAAGCTGCTGGAGAGAAGCAAGCTGTGCAGAGAAAGCTGCAGTGCTTCTGGTTTTATCTTGGTGAAAACCACTAATCTACCTGCTAAACGAAAAACCTTTAAAAGCCCTGAACAATTCTTGCATTTTGTGCTTGTGGAGAACTTACTTTAAAAATGGAAAGGGACTTTCAAGTCTTGAAAGATTCTACTAATTAATCCAAATAATATTGTTGAGAAATTATACCACAAGACTAAATTTTACCTTTGTGAACAGCTACAGCATTTCTTTCAAGTGTGTTTGGGCACCTTGGGGAACTTGCTTGTTTATCAATTGAATTCTTTGAGAGAGTGGGAGTGGAGAAAACCTATAAAAAAAAAATTAAGGCAATGGTGATGTGCAATCACTCTTAGCTTTTTTCACCACCTTTATTTGTCCTTCTGGAATACCATGGTGGCAATCACTTGGATAACTTTATACTATGACCTGTCTTGTTACTGGTCTAACTCTCTGATTAAAAAAGTGAATGTCAAGTTAAAGATACCATTTTTATTTTTGTGGACAAATGATATTGCAGGGTTTTAAATTATTACTTATTTATTACTTATTATTATTCATTTATATTTTTACTGTATTATTGAGACACTTACATACGGGTTTTGTTGCTTGTGTTCTTACAAAATCCCAAGCAACTGACATTAGCTGTGTTTCAGTACCTGCTTCAAATGCTCTCTTGGGTCCTTTTCTACCCTACTATTCAAGCACCCCTTTTGGTGTGTAAGTAAGTCTAAACAGATGTGATCATGTGTGAAGTGCATGCCAATGGTGTGGTATTGCTGTCCCTAGCTGGACATCAGGTGACCACCAAATCCACTCTGTCAGTCCCTTCCTCAGCCGAACAGAGGGGAGACGTATACCCTGGTGTCTGCAGAGTTGTTTTCCTCACATATTCTCACTTCTGTCTCATCTGGATGCAGCTGCTATCAGGCAGAACATTTTGCCCCATCTTAAATATGCTATCCCAGAAGTATTGCCTCTGTTGCTGCTGGACTTGCCCTTGGCCAGCAGCAGGTTTGTCTTGGAGCCATCTGGCATCGACTCTGTTGAACACATGGAAAGCTTCTGGCAGCTTCTCACACAGGCCACCCCTTTATGCTGCCTACTACCAGAACCTTGCCACACAAACCCAATGCACTGACACAGAGACTGGACCCTCTTTACTCTTTTTATTCACTTTTTAAAAGTGATTTTAGTAATACTGAAATACTGTGAGAGTTTTGAAATCTGAGGTCTTCTATTTTGTCATTGGAATAGGTAAAGAGCAAGCAGAGAACCTGAATTTCTGTACACAGTAGCTACCATGTGCTACAGCCTTGACTTTCTGCAGACTCTTTGGAGATAGAATGGAAATTCACTCTCTAAGCACATCGATACTGAGGTTTTCCTGCACCAGTTCTCCACAGGAGTGCTGCTTCATCCCAGATGTGTACAGGGCAGGGCATGTAATTGACTGTAGCTGTCAATTTAAACTATATTTGGAATAAGCCATAAACAGAAATCAGCCTTTCATTCAGAAGGAAATGTGTGATACTTGTCTTGTTTTGCTAAGAGAAAAAAAAAAAACTTTTAGAATTTTATTAAGAAATCTAAAAAATTAATGTTAAATTATGCTTACAATGTTGCCATTAAAATTCAGCATTTTAATGTCCCAGGATATAAATTTATATTTGGCTGAAGATTACCAAACAGCCTAATTCATCCAGCTAAACATCAAAATTGAACACCGCCATGCCTGAATTTGACCTCCTGGGATTTGAAACCGGATTTCTGGATGCTTTTACTTTCTCCGATAAAGTAACGGAGGTCAAAAATAATGTGGATACTAGTCTGTGTCCCACTCTTGGATCAAAGGGGAGAAAAAAAACTACATCATGAAACATAGTGCATAAGCAAAAAGATAGGCTTGCACTATCAGCCCTGTAAACTTCATGAAGCAATATGGCATTTATTTCTGAAGTGATTCATCCCTATTGTACTCAAATTTAATAAGACCAAGTGTTTTAACCAGCCCTTAAGAAAGGCACAGAAATACAGGAGAAAACTCAGTAAATAGTCAGGTAAAGAAAGGATCCAGAACCAGGGACACAAGCCTTGTGATGTGTTGTGAATTGTTTACAGAGTTCAGTTGAACCAGTTTACCAATAAGATACTGAAAGCTGGCTGCTGGTGGTTACATATAGTTGCTGCATAGAGAAAAGAAATTCGAAGTGAAAAAGAGAATTTTCAGCTCTCCACAGGAGGATGTGAATGATTTAAGTGTCTGACTATTTAAATTTCACTAATCACATTTTGAAATACGATATGATTTACAATTAAAAAATAATGCCTATTTTTTCTTTTGTTTGTTTGACTTTGTTTTCTTCCACTGCTTTCTAATAAATATATTTTAATCCAGATTCTTAAAAAAAATTCTATGGCCTGTACACCCAGAAAGTGATGCTCTCCTTTGACATTGTCTGGGTCCACAAGTACAGTTGGTAGCATGACTCTGGTTTATTAAAATCCATCGGCATGTAGTTTGCTTCCGAAATATAAACAATAGATTTTCTATGGCTACATTCCATTTCTTGATTAATAGAGGAAAACTGGATCAAGGCTGCAAAAAGGGAAGCCTTCAATTTGCTTGACCTTGTCTTGAAAAGATTCCTTAATCCCTGGGTTTCTATACTGAGATTGATTTCCAGCAGGTCAACTCATCTTCCATTTTGTTTTAATTGACCTTTTTGAAAGTGCAATAGAGCTATGTAGTAGCCAAGAGTAAATTAATGAAGATATTTTACAGCTGGTCTATGAGAAATAATCAAACTATTTAAAGAAATGAAACTAAATCAAGTAAAAGATGTTACCTAAACTGTGGGAAAGCAATAAATATCAGCTTGAAACTAAAGATAATGGTATCATACTTGCATCTATTGCCTTCACTAGTAAAAGTATATCTACAATTTTAGAAACTATTTTTTTCAGAACATAATTTATTAACTTTCTTCAGTGTTTATTTCTCCCTGAAATATGAATATATTGCATTACATGGTATTACTTAGTAAAAGAAATAAATTTAAAAAAGCTTAAAGGATATTTTATTATTGATGGTATGCTGGCTTATGACCATTTTTTTTTTCTTTGAAGTGATTTTTTTGTTAAGTAACATTAGTTGTCTGCCAGGGGGGCTGAGTGGGAGGGGGAATAAACTCTTCCATTAAAAAAATGTGTTTTACGTCTTGCTTTGAAATCTGAAATTGCTAAATAACTTTACATGACAATTGAAATCCATTAATGAAGAAATTTCCTAAGACAGCTTCTCTTGGCTAGCGGCAAGGGGAGGGCATGAATACCTGGTAGTTAATTTGGGGTCTGGATTTAATGGCCTGAGCTGGTATCATGAAACCATTGTCTTGACTTCTGATTTTAATTTTCATCTATTTTTTTTTCTGGTAAGGTCTTTGGGGACCACGGAGTGCCAATTCCCATGAGCAAGCTCAGGAAATGAATTGGAAGAGAGGAAAGTCCAAGACATTATGTATGGTTTATTTCACCTTGTTCCTCTGCTTTATCGATAAGAAGCTTTATCCAAGGCTTCAGATTAAAACCCAGACTCCCTAGACATAAATAAGTGTTGTAATAACTCTGTTATTTTTGGTGCCAAAGAGCAGTGTAAGGCAGTGAAACAGTGTGTTCTGGCTTGACCTGCTGTCTGATCTTTAGCTTGCTTTAGCAGCAATGCAACTGCAATTGCTCCTACACTGGCTCTCCTTTCCCACCTTTGAGGGGGGAGCAGAAGGGCAATGGTTCATCTCCTGCTCTTCCTTGCTCTTTTGGTGATACCTAGCACCTGCTTATGAATCTCTAGCAGTTAATGTCAGACCAGCACCAAACAGCTATTTGTGCTGCGGTTGTGGTCTTTTGAAGGTTAGTATGAGTCCCTTTCAAATATTCTGCCTCTAGGACAAGTTACCACCAAACTTTAAGACCCTTCTGGTCACTTAGTAGCTACTAACACCCACAGAAACACCCAAAACCCACAGCTCAGGTTTTGCTCTCATCACTAGAACTTGTGCTGCAGCTCCCTCCATCTATTCACGTCTCCTGTGTTGCAGGTTGGCCTCCACCAAAACACCGAAGTGCAGTTTGACCTGGATTTCATAATCCTCCTCCAAAAGACAATTGCCAGGTCTTTCCTGTACTGTCCAAGAGCTCTCTGCACCTTCCAGTCTCAAGTCTTGCTGAGCCTCTCATTGCTTACGTACTTCTGAGAAAATGGCAGACACTTCTTTTCTGCTTTTACCCATACATGTCTTCCAGAATAATTTCTAACTCCCTTACTGTCCTCCGCATGGCACTCTGATTTGTGCTCAGCTGATGCTGTTCTTCTCACACTACTCTGCAAGGTCTTGGGTGGGGTGGGCTATAGACGCTAATTACACAGCAAGGACGGCTCTCACATTCAACACCACACAAAAATACCCAAACCAACAAAAAACCTCCAATAAAACTGTTGTCTAATGCTCCTGAAGACAGGCCATTTGTCTCTTTGCTCTGTGCTGGTTGTCAGCTTATAAATGTGTACCAGATCAGCTCAGGCTGTTGTGCCGCAGGAGCACTGTATTTATCCTAGTCACTGACCAACAGTGTCATATGCATCTTCTTCTGCTGGTGTGCTGCTGCCCAGCATGAGAGTCAGGCTGGTTCTTCTAGAAAATGGGAAGCAAAAGAGATACCAGCTGTCAGGGAGGGAGGAGGGAAAACCTATGGTATGCCATCTTAGGCTGTGGGATGACAGCAGGAAAGGAAGACATCTAGGTAAAATGCTGGATTGACAGTGGGGAAGGTTGCAGGAAGGCAGGAGACTAGCAGGATTTGGAAAAAGGAGGAATGGGAAAGATGTTTGGAGAAGACATGAAGGCAAGACAAATATACAGGATATATTAGGAAGTATTGCATAATTAGAGAATAGAGAAATGGCAACCAAGACAAAATGACAGATTAAAGAAAAATATTAGAAAATGGAAAAAGGCAAAAAAAAGGAGAAATAGGGAAAATTACGAAAGGAGCCTAGAATTACAAGTTCACTTTAGTCATGGCTCATTCTATTGTTTTTCTGTTGTCCTGTTGACATCTAATTTATTCTTGGACTTACTGTCTCTTACTGCAGTAACAATGGTTAGGTTTGAAAAGTATTAATTGGGCAAGAATTTAATAAGCTCATAACTAACTGCATCAGACAGGATTGATGAAGAACAGCTTTCTCCAGAACAATAGTTCTTTTGAAATCTAATGTTTCATGGAACTTTCTGTGATGGGAGAATGCGAATGTCTAATGTTTCTCTTTGACAGTGTTGAAATATTTATATCCATTTGATTTGACTTTCTTAGTAAAGATAATATAGTCTCTTTAACATTTTAATACAAGAGTTTAAGTGAATTGAGCCAGAATGCTGAAATCTGAGATACTTTGACAATATTGAATTGAAAGGGTTTGTTAATTAATTGAATTCTTCTGAGATGTTTATTTTTCTTCAGTTTTTTTACTGAACAATATCAAATTTCAGAATTCCTTGTGGAATGAAAGAAATTATTTCAACTCATGTACAGAAATAACTTCTAATACTTTCCTAGCTAGTTGATTTAAAAATTAATAACTCAATTTCTTAAACACTGAAGTAATAGATTACAAATCAGAAAGAGCTGGCTACAATCCTCCAGCTGAGTCTTTTACATAATAGAATGTCACTCGAGCAATGCCTGTTTTAACAAAAGCCTAGTGCTTAGAATGTGATTTAATACAGCAAACCCACTGTACATCATGCTATATACCCCTTATAATTACTTTCAATGTTGCAAATTTATGCTTCATTGCCAATGCAAATCTAGTTTCCCTCAATCTCCAGCCACTGTGTTTTTTTCTGGTTTTATATGTTAGATTTTTAAAAAAAAATAATTGTTCTTCATGTCAGTTATGGTCTTCATGTTGTTATGGTCTGGGATTATGTCATCATTTAACTTCCCTGACACCAGAAGTCAGCAGAGAACTTGATATCTTGGTAGCAAATATAGAGTTTGTAATAATAATTATTCTGATGACTACACCTGTGAGGTAATGGTCAGCCTGTCCAGCTAAGCTTGCACTTTTTAGACTTACAGCTCAGGTTTGGCTGTTGCCTCTACATGAACTTCAGATACTGTCTAGAATGCTGCCTTTCATTAATTAATCAAATTCTTCTCAGACATTTATTTGTTTTCAATTTTTCCTGTGTGTTACGAAATTTCAGAGTTTCTTGGGGAATAAAAGAACTAATTCCAAAACATCTGCAGAAATAGTTTTTAATACCTGTTTAGCTAGTAGCTTTAAAAATTACTGAATGCCTGGTTTCTTAACCACTGGATTAATAGATGATAAGTCTAAAAGGCCTGGCTACAATCCTCTGCTGAATCCTTTATATAGTAAAATATTTCCTTACAAATCAGCATGTAATTTTATTTATGAAGAAAAAATCACAGAATCCCAGAATTGTTAGAGTTGTAAGGGACCTCTGGAGATCATCTAGTCCAACTTCTCTGCACCTCTCTGGAGCAGGTGACACAGGAAGGCCTCCATGTGGGTTTTGAATGTCTCCGGAGAGGGAGACTCCACGACCTCCCTGAGTGGCCTGTCCCAGTGCTCTGCCACCCTCAACATAAAGGAGTTCTTTATGCTGAGGTGGAATTTCTTGTGTTTTGGTTTATGGACATTGCTCCTTGTCCTATCACTGAGTAGTGTTGAAAAGAGCCTTGCACCATACTCTTGACACCCACCTTTGAGATAATTTTATGCATTAATGAGATCCCCTCTCAGTCTTCTCCACACTAGACAGGCCCAGCACCTGCAGTCCCTCCTCATAAGAGAACTGTTCCAGATCCCTCATCATCTTTGTGGCCTCCACTGGACCCTCTCCAATAGTTCCTTGTCTCCCTTGCACGGATGAGCCCAGAATGCACCCAGCACTCCACATGTGGCCTCACCAGGGCTGAGAAGAAGGGAAGGATCCCCTCCCTTGACCTGCTGGCCGCACTCTTCCTGATGCACCCCAGGGATACCATTGGCCCTCCTGATCACAAAGACACACTGCTGGCTCATGGTCAACTTGTCACACATCAGTACTGGCAGGCCCTCCTCCACAGAGCTGCTCTCCAGCAGTTCAGCCCACAGTCTATTCTGATTCTCGGGGATATTCCTCCCCAGGTGCAGGACCCTGCACTTCCCAACTCTCCAGCCTATCAAGGTCCTTAGTGGCAGCACAGCCTTCAGGTGTGCTTCACTATAAAACTCCACTTGGACTTCCATCCATCCATCCATCCATCCATCCATCCATTTTTAATAGATCTAAGCAAGCTTTTTACCCCCAGTCGTTAAATACCTTTAAGTTCTGTGTAATCGTCTGATCTTCATTAGCAGCAGCAGCAGCATTTCTGATTTCACAGCTGACACTGGTCTGAGTAGAAGATTGGAGCAGATGACCTACTGTGGCCCCTTTCAACATATACAATTTTGTGATGCTGTGAATTTCTTTCCAGTAAACAGAAGAAAATAACAAATGCCTTCCTATTGCTTTCATGCTTGATAATAATTCACAACTGTACTTTGAGGCCAATTCACCAGATTTTAATAAATTAATGTCTGTCCTGTTGATTTTGTGCTTGCCTAATTTATTGATCAAAGCCTTTGCATGATACCAAACTACATGTCCTAGAGAAACTTTCAGTATCATTACCATTCATTCTACCTGCCAAATTTTTATTCTCATCTAAACCTCTCAAGATGCACTAGTCTTTTTAACATGGTGTTTTTAAGCAAAACATCATAGATGACTAAAATTAATGTTTTAACAGAGTCAGTAGAGAACTCAAGAGACTTGTCTTGGATTTATTGAGTGGGTAATACTTCTTTCTCATTCCACTCTGTAACATCCCTGAGTTATGGTTTAAGTTTTTGTTATGAGAACAGCAATTTGAAGGATGATACCAAAATGATCAAACTTATTTTTCAAAAGTCTCTTTCTCTCTCTTGCTGCCATCTAGTTTTTAGGTTCATGAGCAGCAGTAAAACTGTGGTTCCTTATATTAATTTTTAAAAAACATTCTTGTCCTGTACTGAAATAGTGAACTCTGAATGCTAGAAATAAGACTTCCTTTCACCTTCTAAAAAGGGTAGGGTCTGAGACAGTTTTTTTTATTTCAATAGTTTAACTTGTGTGTGAAACACATTTGCAGGTTATAGAAGTATTTGAAGCTGATTTGACGTTTTACAGTGCTATTTTTATTAACATATAAACTATAATTATATATTAAATAAATGTTATCTTTATTACTTAGGCAAACTTGCCAACTGTTTTATGCAGAATATTCAGTCTGCTGAATTTCACTGATATGACAGGCAGTTACAGTTCTATAAGAACATCAAAAAAAGATTACAAGGAAAACAATAAAGAAATGTGGAAATACAGTTGAAAAAGGATAGTACAGTTTGTGTCAGGGTAAGACAAAATGGTTATAAGATGATAGCTATCTCTTACTCAAATACTCAGATGAGTTTTGAAGGCTTGTTGTTACTTGCAGACACAACAGTCCAGGAGAATGCTGCATCTCACCTGCTGGCAACGCAGCAAGGTACTACAAGGAAAAGCTGTGGGATTTGCATGTAGCAGCAGAAAGAGAGATGTAGCAATTAAATTACTGATCCTCACCTGCCATATTCCTGAGGAATGCTTGTCTGTTAGTGTCTTCATGCTTGGAGTCCATCATCCTACCATCAGCTGCCTTAAAGACTGCTGTCTGCTATTATGTTCCCTCTGCACTCAAAAGGCAGTTGCAAAGGCACACGTGCAACTTAATTTCCACCTATTTTTGATAGCACTGGGTGTGTCACTTTCCCTTTGCTGTCAAGGGATTCTAGATTTAGAGCAGGTGCTTGACACTTCTGACCTCAGGTAACGTATGCAGGTGTGTGGATGGTGAGATTGGCTGTGCTGCCAAGTGAGAGCTAGACCCAAGTAGGAAATCATTGTTGACAGTTGGTGACAATTATATCTGTGCTTTTCTAATACTAGATGATACTTCAGCCATGACGTGTTAAGCAGTGCAGAAGAAATTACCTATGCACAAAGATGCATGTAATTTTTTAGAAGTAATGTAAACATATATATATATATTTTTTAATGTGGTTTCCTCAAAGTTTCTGGCTGTTGCACCAAAGAACATCAAGCACACCCTTTTTCTTGTGTGAAATGCAAACAAAAGAGCAGGGTAAATGGATCTGATGTAAAATAATAAAGCGCTGCATATTGGGTGATTATGGTAAGTTTGTCTTCCTTACTGCCTAAGGAAAATAACTCCTCATGGGTCAGATCCTCAGCTGACACAGTTGATGCAGACTCACTGAAACAGAAAGAAGGCTGTATCTATAAATATTTTGCCAGTTCAGAGTAACTCTGAGATGAAAAATAGTATAGCAGAGGCTATTCTTTACTAAGTTGTTCTTCCAGGTATACTGCATATACCACCACTGGTGAACTCCAGGCATATTTAATTATGTTACCATATGCTGCTCCCCTCAATAGACAGGTTTTTAATAACTTAACTCAGGACCATTCATGAATAATTGAAGACTGGTAGGGGCAGAAGCAGAGAATGTTGGGTTTTTGGTTTTTTTTTAAGCTAGTCCCCTAGCAGGGTCAAGACTTAGGCTTTACCAGCAAGGATTTCTGTTTCCTTTCTAGCTCTGTTCCTACTCCTTCCCTCAAAAATCCTCTCAGTTTTAAAGTCCCTACTGAAAACAGATTGAAGCAGGTTGTAAACCGGAGGTAGAGTGTATCATGCCTCCTTTAACAAATTAAAATATATATTACAATCTAGGGTAGTTCTATGATTTTTCTCTGGTCAACAGTAGAAGACTTTAGACCAAGAGAAAGGGGGCTTAGGAGGACAGTTTATCCCCCTCCCTTGGCTGTCTAGGACCAAAGCTAGGGTGAGTCTATGTCCAGTCATGGAAAGAGTCGAGGTGATCAACTTGGACTAGACAAGCTGTTTACTGAGCACCTCAACTAATAGTAGTCACCTCGACTCATCAAAGTACAACAGAGAAATTTAGCCTAATTAAGAAAAAAGTCCTAGAAGCCTTGATATTTTGTAATCCTGGCCCAATATAGCTGCTGCAATGACTCATAGACTAGAACCTTTACTTGCAGTAGGTGTGGATGAGCAGGTGACTTCAAAGAAGCCGTGCAATTAGTGCTACCTGCTCTGGCCTACTACTTCAGAACCATAGATATTTTGACAGGCTGTGTTTTAGAAACAAAATTTCTTCATCATCTAACTGACTTTTCAGCTCAAGTCTCTCTGGTTGAGGAGACCAGGAGCAGAAAACTTTTATTTGTGATTCAATAAGTATGCTGTGAAGGTACATACATCAGGCTCCCCAGTGAACTGGGCACAGCACCAATCCTGACAGAGTTCAAGAAGTGCTTGGACTATACTCTTGGGCACATGGTGTGACTCTTGGGGATGGTGCTGTGCAGGGCTGGGAGTTGGACTCAATGTTCCTTGTGGGTCCCTTCCAACTCATTCCATGATTCTGTGATCTACAGACAAAGGTGCTGCTATTTCTATTTAATTGTGGGTGTTTGGGTTAATCTGGAGGATGCATAATTGGCAGATGTAGCAGAAAATGACACTCCTTTCCAAAGCAGATAACTGCTGTATCCAAGGCCTGATGATTCTTGGTGCAGAAAAGATGAGAGATTTTTAATATAAAATTTTCTGTTGGAGACTGGGAAAACATTCTACTGCTTTGAATCGAACAGAAAATAAAGATGTACAGTTAAGTAGAAAAAGAATACAGTTCTTTTATCAGTAAGGAATCAGATTTATTTTGGAAGAAATGGCAAATGAGATTTTTGTCTCAGTTCTTTGAGGTCTGGGATATTTTATTTTCATTTTTAAATGCTTCCCCATGTTGCAGTGTCAGTGGGGAACGTGATTTGTTCTTCTACTGTTGCTGAGTTCAAATGATGCCACCCACTCCTGTTACTAATGCCATCGTGTTGGCTCGACTCCATTAATGGCCATTGTGCATTAAACCATTTTGCCACTTGGCATCTTTCTTTCACGGCATCCATTGCTTTCAACAAAGCAGTCAGATAATTTTTCTCTGTGGCTGGCACAGCAGAAGTTGTGGTAGGAGCTGATCTGACAGAGCAATGATGGATGACCATAATCATCTGTGTCTGGATAGAAAGTGTATCACCTACCATTTGTTCTGTTCCTGCCAGCTAGAAAAGCAAACTAACAAAATAGCTGGATGTCTCCAGCATGGCAACAAACTTCTGCATCTGGTACTATAATTGTTTGACACCTATTTGCCATGTGAATAAAGATACCTAAGCTTCTTCACCATCTAGCTACAAACTAAGCAAGTTGTCTGTTAATTCTGCACTGCAGAATCACTGAGCAGGCAGGAAACGTAAAAAACCAAAAGGAACTAATTCTGCAAAAGGAGCAGCACTGGAACAGCACGCGTCTCACATCTCCCAATATCGTCGTGTCCAAAGCCATAGCTTTAAAACAGAGAGGGCACTCTTCAAACACTTTTCTATTCCTCATGCTCATCTTATATTCTCAACAGATATAGTTTGCCTTGAGACAGATGGTTATAAGATGACAAAGTATTTTAACCTGTAAGCAAGAAGAATTTCTCTGTGTTGTCCCTGCAAAGTTGGGTGGGTTATGAAGGCACCAAGATGTTGTAGGAAGACAGGACAAACAACCTCACAAGACAGTTAGGAAAATTATTACTTCAGTCCTGTTCAACCCAAAACATACTGAAGTCACTGCAAAGCTCCTCAGCAACCAATGTGTCTGCTCTGAAAACCCCAAGGCTGGTAATTTCTTTCTTACAAAGAGAGACTTGAGACATCTCACTTACCCACTTATCAAAGACCAGCCCCATATTCAAGGGGCTGCAGGTTCACTGTCAATATTGCAAACTCTCATGATATTATCAAGAGTTTTCTCATATTCAGCTCTTCTAAAAGCTTCTGGAGCCAAGCGATAACATGCCAGTCTTGGATTTCATTTTCAACATCACAACATTTTTATCCCTTCTGACTGGGAAAAGAGCTTGAAATTGGAGACCCAGAAGGACCAATGAAAAAATTCCCCACTAGCTGTTTTAATTATTGGTGTTTTAAGAACATCTCATAATACTTTCCAAGCTGACTTGTAGCTTTGTTCAGTTCCTAGCTTTAAATGCTTCCTTTTAAGAGTTCTGAGTAAGGTGCAGAGCATGTGTCAGGTGATACAGGCGCTTTGCCCAGGGAAGAAATATTTTTATGGAAAGAGTGAGTGCACAGGATCGATAAAAATCAGTGTTTTTTTTTAAACATGGAAGCATTTAGTTTGGGTTGGCTTTTAAAGGTCAAATCTTCTCATGAGTACTACGGAAAACTAAAACATAAAAAAAAAATCATATAGATTTTATATAAAATAACCTATAGGGAAGGTTTCATCAAATTAAGGAGTAGCTAGAGGTCCCGAAGTGTACTATGCTCATTACTGTGTTCAGTGAAAATTCAGCTGCATAGGCTCTCGCTTTTTCTTTTATATTTGGGGTGACCTATTTAAAATTAAAGTCTTCCATAGATATATTGCAAGTCCCCCATGCTGTGACAGTCTGGACAGTTCCCAAACACTGTGCAGGTTTTCCTGTCAAAGCAGCAAGGTTTTATGGTCTTTTCCAGTGAAGGTTCTTGAAGCCATTGAATACATTCCCTGTCCAGGAAACCTATAACAGAATAACCTATTTTCTCTGAAGCAGACAGGTATTTTCAAAATCTATATTTCCTTATCCAACTGATCCATTTTAATTCTACCCATTTGCAGAAATTTCTTCTGATTACTGGTTTGATTTTGGTCATTCAGGTTGTTAATTACCGGGGATTGTACTACAGTTTAGACTTCATGGTTATGTTTTTATTGTTGATTTTGTAAAGTTGGAAGTACTTCACTACTTAGAAGTATTTCCCACAAGTCCTGTTGATTCTTGTTCAAGACCAGGAGGAACTATTAATTCTCCTCCTGCTTTTTTTCTGGAAGAGGACCAATTATCTTAAAGCACAGATTGTAGCCAGGTGTGTCTAACCAACAGAAGATTATTGTGGGACAAAGTAAAAAGTTGGAAGGAAATTGTTTTTTCATCTTTATTCTCTGTGCCTGCTTGCCTGGTTTACTTTCTTCTTTTTTCACAGTGTGTATTTTGGCCAGACCCTCTTTTTTCTTATTTTTGTTGGACGATGCTGCTCTTGTTCCAGAATCCTCTCTTGACTTTTTTTTTTAATACCCATTTATTCAAGGAATCTCATTATAAAATCATTGTTGAATGCCCTCCTGTTTCAGATGATGATTGCATTGCTTTAGGAACTGAGCCAATGTAAAAGTAGAATTCAGTTACATAGAAGTTACCCCTAAAATTTGACGATGCAAGGAATTCACAGGATGATAACTGCCCTGAGCCCTATCTGCAATGGAAATAAAAAAAACCCAAAATAATGCCTGCAGCCTGCTTCTATATGGTGGTTAGCAATCCATGCTCAGGACTATGAATCCTCTGCTTAGGCTACCAGCCCTATCTGAGGATTTCTGTGGCAGACCAGGTCACTGGGCTATTTAGAGTGGGTGCCTTGTGGACTGTGACTGGCTGAGCCTTTTGGAAGCAGTGCAGCAAGAAAGAGTACACTAAGTCGTACAGAGCAAATTATAGGTTTTAAAATCAGACTAAAGAATGGCTTGATGCCTGCCCAAACCCATGTGTGAGTACCTTTCTATCCCAACTGCGTGGAGATTTCTTTTTCCTTTTGGAAATAGGCAATGCAGTTGCCTACTGTATTCAAAACCAACTTACCAACCAGCCTGAGGCAACCTAGTATTGGGCACTCCAAATGTTTTTCACTTCATAAAATGGCAGACAGCTGGGACAGGAATGGGAAACATCTAACCACACGGAGAGATGCACTTTCTTTCCTTCTACATGGCCTGATAACTAAATGAGACTCTTGTATCTGATACTTCTGATATCATCATCCTGAGCAGCTCAACATATGGGAGGGAAGCTGGTTGCCTTCTCATCTAAGTAGAACTGCCTAAATAAAATATAGGTGTCTGTCCTAAGTTACATGGGCTTCCTCTACAGTCACCACTGAGAAGCAGACACTCCATTCCAGGTGAAGCATTGGAGAGACAGATGAATGGCACTCAGATATGTACCTGTCTATCACTGACAGCTCTGTGGGAAGCAGAGATAACTAGACTGACCACCCAGCTCAGATTGGGCAATTAGCTTTTAGCCAGCTATAACACCTTGCAATGAATCCTGCATAGGATATTTAGAGTCTGTCTGCAGCTTTGCAGCACAGGACACATGAAAAAGAGCACCAATATATTCAAAATGGAATTTTCTTTACATTTGTGTTCTGCTTACATTATGTAAACAAAAATGTAAAGGAGTTGCTGTTTGTTTTTTTTTTTTTTAATGTAAGGAATACTTTCAATTCTGATCATAGTCAGAGAACAGAAAAGACTGCACTTTTTTTTTTTGCTGATTACATGTTTTTCTCTTTGCCAACTTGCATCTCTAGTAAAGTCAAATCAGATGCATCCTTTGTCTTCATAAAACTAAATATTTGCTTTGATGTTGTAAAATAACCAAGTAAATTAGACCTGTAGTGTTATTTGGGGACACCTGCCATGATATAATACACATTCTTCCTTGTTTGCAGTAAGTACAAAATAATAGATTTTCTTGAAGTTGCTCTATATGTAATTTGCAGCTGATACAAATCTTACTTGCATCATTTATTGATTGTTACCAAAACAATGCTAAAGAACAATACTTTGCAGTATTTACTTATATTCAAGACTGCTGTACATGGCATGTCACTGACTATGTGTGCAACTCAACATGTCACCCATGTCACTGGCTGTGAGGAAACTGAAAGAAAATCTTATCTAGTTTTGCAAAAAATACTTTAGCAAAAGAACAGTTTTTACTCTTTGAAGAAAAATCCCACACTGGAGATTAGTTTCATGCTGTAGCTTCATCAGAAAGTACAGTCATTGTCCAAGGAAATGATATATAGGGAAATAAGCCTGCCCTGATCTGTGTGCTGCTGCACAGAGGCAGCTTCAAGTTTGCCAGCTAAACTGTTCAACAAGTCTGTCAGTGAGTCAGATCCTGCTGCTAAAGAGATATCTTTCAAAGCCCAGCATCTGAGTCCTTTATTGCAATCCAAGAAGATTGGGAATGATGTTTTAGTTTGACTGTAGCTGGCACAGAGCTGTCAGAGTTACCATTGACTGTATCTCCTTTCAGTTAGCCTGTTTCCTTTCAGTACCTTATTTAATAGATCAGGGACGCTTATTTGACTGTTTTGCTGTTTCCCCTTTCCCCAGTATTGCTTTCTATTTTATTCTAAATGTTCTTGGTTGAAAGAGGCAGGTTCAGCTCTACAATGTGTTAGGTGCAGAAGCTCCCTTTTCTCCCATGTGTGTGTATGTAGGAGAGCCACTGAGGAGAAGCTCATGTTTTGCATCTGAAGGCTCAAAACAGGATAGGCATCTCATTATATATATTGGATGTAGCTTTTCAGCTGAAAGGGCAAATAAATCCAACTCAGGCTGTGTTAAATGGATAGGAGTAGGTTTGTTTTTTCCATTTGAATTCCAGTCATAATATAATTATATTCTGGTTTACTGATGCTGCATCCTCTTAATCAAATAACATATTTAAGGGCATCCACACCTTATAAAGCATGCAGTTTATCTCCGTATTCCAAAATTATGGCTTAAAGGGTAATAGGCAGAAATATTTGACACTGAGTGAAGTTCGAGTGGTCCCAAGGAGGTGAAAGGATGTAAAAAGCCCAGGGTAAAGCTCTTGCAACACATGTCTTGTCAGATGTCTTCCCAGAAATGAGCTCATAATGGTATGGGGGCTGGGGGCTGTGCCACTTGCTTGAGCTCTTTGTGCCTTCACTGGTGACACCTCTCTTGAGCAGCACCAGGGCACAGTCTTTGCCTGCAAGGCCTGCAGGTGACTGGTGCTGTCTTGACAACACTACCACCATGAAATGTTACAGTTTGGGACAGGATGCAATAAACCCTAAACGTTTCCGATCCTGTGCAGATTCTTTCATACAAGTGAGGAAAAAAAAAGTTAAACAACAGTACTTGTGAACCCAAAGTATTATAAATCTCTGTTTGAAGTCTTTGAAATGGTCCAAATTGTTCATAAGAAAACAGCAAATTTGAGGAATGGCTTGGTTAGAAATATTTTTTAGTCCAAAAAATAAGAATAATTCCAAACCCATATTTAATCTTCCAGGGAAAAGTGTTTTTTTTCTCTGAAATTCTGAGGAATTGCACATATATATATATTTATAGTTTTGCATTTCTTTTATAAGCTCTGTTGTGCTTTCTAGTCATTCATAGGCACAGATTTATTGCTTGGGCTAAGGGTGAGTTCATCATCCAAAAACTGGCTTAGACTATACTCTTCCTTATAGACCTGATTTCAGCCAAGGGACTGCAGGTCCACTGCCTGTAGATAATCCCAGTGTCTGTCCCTGCCTTCAGGTGGTGGCACTGCAGCTCACCAAGCAATATACTTTAGTAGGGACAGGTTTTTTTTGTCAATTCTTTTTTGATAGAACAGCTGTACAGGGACAAGTGTGGCAATACACATTTTTTTCTCCCAGTTTTTAAAAATCCCATTCTAGGACAACATGTGGAGTTCTCAGAAAGCTGTCTGTGTTCATGTCATACTTATTTAGTTAAACTAAGACAAAGCCCTGTAACTTTATAAGTGCAAGAAGCAGTTCATGGCTGCCTTATATTAATTTCATATATTTCTCCATTTGTAGCTGTTTTTCTTTTTCTTTTCTTTGTTTTTAATTTCTTTGATATGTGCAAGTGAACAAAATATCAATACCTCTCTTTCTACCCTGAAGTCTCTTTTTGACAAGGAGCTTTGCCTATTGACTATTACACCTGCAGAACTGGCCTCTTCATTTTGGGTAAGCAACTACTTCTTCTTATCACCCTTTTTGAACTAAAGCTAATGAAATTTAGTAGAGAATAGCTATAGATCTGAATATCCAGTCTTCACAGCTGCAGATGTACTTTTTCCTCTCCTACATTTTCAAATCATTGTTTTCCTCAGACTGTGGAAAGTAAAGGATAATAAGGAGTTGTGATATCCCAGGGCAGGGACAGCTTCATGTAGCAGGAATCAAAATTGAAGGCCATAGAATTTAGATTAGAAGCCATTACAAGGGTGAGGAATTTTACTTTTCTTAACAACAGGGATACATTTATTTAAAAGAAATTTCTGATAATGCTTTAGTACTGTTAATTTCTGGGACAGTGTTATTATGTTAGAAGAGAATCCATTTTGGTTTCTGCTCACACAGTTACAGAGGGTTACTTTAGTAGTAAAACACCCATCCTTGCCTAATAACAGGAATATCTGATCCTGAATGGATAGAGCTCATCTCTTAAAGACTGAGTTGCTCAAGATACAGCAGTGGTTTGTAAGGCTTCTGCTATTGTTTGCCGTTTAAACTGTATCATCAAAAGTATAAGCACTGTCTGAGCAAATAGTAATTGCTTAAAATATTCTAGATACTGACTCTCTTGATTAAGAGAAGGATTGCTCTTTGGCTTTTCACATTATGGCAGTCTTGATTTGACTAGTAGTGGGTGGATATTTCAAACAGAACCATTTTGATTATGAGAGTGTAGGTGACACACTATTTTCTTATTTCCAAATAATCTCCTCATTACAGAAAGTGTGAGCAGTAAATGAGGAGTTTCTCCTCCAGGTGTCCACTGTGTATATACAGCATGTTTCCCAGACAATGCTCATTGGTAGTTGTAAATGATCTGTTCTCCATCTGAGAGCTTTAAAGTACTGGATGCAGCTGCTCATGCTTTGCCCCATTTGTAAATAGTTTTAAATATGCATGATCATCTCTGGCAGATTGCTTTACTCACAGGATTTATGGGGTTTTTTTACTTCTCTCTTTTAAAATAATTCACCATAGTGTCTCCTGAACCCTCCTTTTGAAATAAACAGAGAAGCTGCACATTCTAAAATTCAGGATTTTAGAAGGAACAGTCAGAAAACATAAAGTCACAGAACGTCAGTAATGCTCATGTTTAGACTACTAATCGCTTACCCCCCCAGGAGTGCTTTTCCTTCTCCTCCTTATTCAATATGCCATATGTCAGCAATTAACAGTGAGTCAAATTACAGCGCAACACAGTTTTGCTCATGCAGTTAGTGGAGTAGGCAAGAATCAAACTTAATCCAACAACTATTCATAAATGTAATGCAAAGGGCAAATGGAAATTGGCTAGAAAATTATGGATGGTGAAATGTCAATGTTATAAATTATTTTAGCTTCGGAGTTCTGAGAGGCAAGAAAGAACTTAATAAAGATTAAACTTTTCCAAAATTCTTCAGGTTTTGACAAAAAAATAGTATTTGAGAGTCAAACCCCGCTGCGTGGAATTGGGACCCCATAGTGCTAATGGCATCGGTGTGAATGACCAGGAAGACATGGTCTGTTTTGACCTGCATAGTGCCATGTTCAAGGCGTGGTGCACTGAGTGTGGTGTATAGATGAGAGGACTAAGAGGGCAGAAATACATCATATTTGCTTGTTTCTCAAATAAAGGTCAGATACAGATTGCTGTAGCCACACAAGAACAACTCAGATCACAAGAAAACTCTGCTGGACTCCATCCAAGGAGCATGTTTCACCTCATTGCAGTTCAGGATTTCCTGCTGATTTCTCATAGTTGCCTGCAGATTTTTCAAATATGCGTGTGTGTGCCTGTGTGCATTAAATCATTTCTCCTGTACTGATCAAAAGCTAAGAGATGAAGCGCCATAGTACAAAGAATGCTGTAAAGATTTAGAAGGGTGGTGATAAGAGTAAGCACTAGTGAAAGGCATAGGAGTTGCTGGCAGAAGCTCAGTGTTTTATTTCTAAGTTTCACATAGATTTTGGAATGAAAATATTAGACATAATGATTATTCTCCCTGTTCTATTTCTTAAAGCCTAATTTTTATCTAATCAGGATTTATTACTAAAAATCATCAAAGCAAAATGTGATTCATCACCTTTTCAAGCTACATTTTTATTCAGACTAAGATTTTCCACTATTGTTTGAGATGTTGTACAAGTTATATTCGTAAGAGAAAATCTGAAAAGCCAAGAAATACTGTAAATATATTTCAAACTTATCTATTCCTGGCCCATTTACAATCTTTTGCGGAAGATTATATTTCAACCTCTCTCATTATTTTGCCTTCAGGAACCAGAACCTATATAATGTTTTCTATTATGAACTTCCAGTTCATCAGCTTGATTTGTTTGATAGCAATCTAAGAACCATCATATGGACAGCGCAATGTCCATCAAGCGTTATCTCAATTTTTTTTTTGATTTCTCTATAAGCCACTTATAATCTAAAGTGAGAGATTTCAAACTTTCATTCATTGTATTCTGAATTGTATCTAACACTCTATTTCTATCTCCCAAATTTTCAGTAGGTGTATTTCCTACGTCTGACTCCGTTAAAAAAAAAAAAAAAGGAAGTGAAAAAAAGATAGGAAAAAATAGTATATATATATGCATGATTTAAGAAGGACTCAATTGATAATTTTTCAAGAGTGATGAGTTGTAATATTCTGAATGTGGTGTCATTTGCATAGCTGTTCTCTGACAACTGGATCTCCCACAGATGTATGCCATTCCTATGGATGAAATGTGATTGCAGACAAGTCTCTATGACTGAGCTTATTTTATTATTTTCTGTATCGAGAAAGAACTTATAAGAAGTGTGTCTGCATATCTTCATCTTCTGACAGAATTATTGTGACTTCAGATAAATTATTTCCCACCCTGTGTGTCTCAGAGTGCTGGTTCCCTGACTGTCCTCTAGCTGGTCACCTTCCTGAAGCTTTTTTCAGTCATGGGGATGTCCATTTGCATCAATGGAGTGATTATGTCATTAATTCATCTTTAGTTTTTCCATACTATTCAAAACATTACGCTTTCTAGAACACTTGTATTATGTAAAAGAAGAAGGGGGAAACAAAGTTTAGCTGTTTTATAGTAAAACTGGTTGGAAATGGTCAGAACTCATTATTATCACTAGCAGATACGATGATCTACAGTTTGCAAGACATTCTGTGCCTGGGTCCTGCAAGGTTTTCATGGAGAGAAAGGAAAACATTCTGATTCCTTGTCAGCACTGGGTGGTTTGGAGAGACAGCTCTTGTGAACAGAGGATTTAGGCCTGAAGCAAAGAAACAGACCTATAATAGACCCTTCTCCCCTTGCTTTACCCCACAGAACTGCATGGTGTAAAGGGCAGTCCTGAGATTAATGCACAGAGGAGAGGACTAGAGAAGCTGAAGGAACACTGACATGTACGGTTGGAGGAAACTGTGACAGGATGCTTGCTACCTACCTACCTACACATCTACCTACCTACCCACCTACCTACAGGAAGGAAGACAGACAGACACTGGAACATAACTTTTTTTTAAAGATTAATATAAATTTTTCCTAGCTAAAGTCAGTCTTAGACTCTTTAAAGAAGAAAAAAAAAATTAGCAAATAATCTGGATTAGACACAGAATGTCCACTGTCAGGGCACCACATGAAGGGATAAAGAGGCACAGAAAAGTGCTGCTATAGTTTAGAATTAATGAGAGCGAAAAAAGCAGAGGAAAGAAAACTCTTAGATGTGATCACAGAAATCACAAAATTTAGTCTGCAACTCAGGGGTGAAAATAAAGCTAGCAGGGAAATGTAGTGGAACAGGAAATAGTAAACGAGAAATGAATGAGTAGCAGGCAGACTTGATTTGAGAACAAAAAACATCCACAAATAGATGAATAAAGCAGAAGTTGGTAAGAAACTAACAGTATGAGATGCACATTTAGATCAAAAAGGGTGGACATCCAGGAAGAATAATAATTTGTATTTTGTGTTTCAGAGGGAGAATCAAACAATATTGGGTTGACTTTATCCTTCCTTCTTCTCTGCCTTCTCTCTCCTCTACTATTTCTTCTTACGTCTTTCCACATTCTCTTGAAATTCCATTTCCTGGCCAGTTTATAGTGTGATTCAGTGAAATATAGTCCCTACATCATGCTGGGGCCAGAATGCTGAAAAGAAGCTTTGAAGAAGAGGCCCTGGAGATCCTGGTGGACACCAAGTTGAACATGAGCAAGGAATGTGCTTTTGCAGCAAAGAAAGCCAACAGCCACCTGGGCTGCATCAGAAAGAGCATCACTAGAAATCAAGGAAGGTGATTGTTCCCATTTACGCATCACTAGAGAAAGAAACTTGGAGTCCTAGCTCCAGTTCTGCACTCCTCACTACCAGAAAGACCTGGATATAGTAACAAGTTCAGTAAAGGGGCACAAACTTTATCAAGGGACTGCAGCACCTGATGTACAGAGGGTGACACAGCAGGGGAGGTTCAGCATCTAGAAGAGAAGGCTCAGGGATGTCTTAACCACTTATATAGATACCTGATGGAGGAAACTACAGAAGACAGATACCCACTTCTCAGTTGTGTCCAGTGACAGGGCAAGAGACAGTGGTTACAAACTGAAACAACAGAGAAACTTTTAACATGAGACAAAATGTTTTTGAGGGTGATCAAGCACTGGCACACGTTGCCCAGAAAGGCAGTAGGGTCTTCATCCTTGGAGATATTAAAAATCTATCTGGGCAAGGTCCTGGGCAACTAGCTCTAGCTGAACTTACTTGAGCAAAGGATTGTACCAGCCAGTCTCCAGAGATGCCTTCCTATTTCAACAATTCTGTAATTCTAAGATTCTCTGTTTTCTTTTAATAAAATGCATAAAGCTTTCTTCCAATAAATTGTTGGTTTTTTAGAAAAGCATGTGTTTAAATTGTATTTCAGGATGTTATCATGTGTCTGGAGAAGGGGGTCTTCTAATATGTAAAATTACATATCACCTTCAGCTGCAGACATAGTATATGAATCTTGGTTAGTGAGATGCTTTATATGTTTTTCTGTGAAAAGATTTTAAAGACTGGATCTCCTTCAAATAAATAGAGTAAAAGCCAGCTGGCAATGGAGAAGCTTACAATTCTTCACAAGGAATAAGTTTTTGTAAGTTCATTACAGGGGTGGCGTCAGTGAAAAATGGAGGAAAGGAAACCCTTATAAAGTTGGCATTAACGGCTGTCCCTGTCACTTGCATTTTGGAATAGAAATTATGACCTTTGCACATAAAATGTGAAACTATGTATTTAGTTAGCTTATTCAACAGAAATATCTAAGACTGTGACCTTTTTCTGTGTGCTTTTTGGAGTATTTTTTTTTCTCACGAGAGTTTGCAGGTTTCTTTTGAACTAAAATCTTTTACCTCAATCTCAGTATTAAAAGAATTTGTGATACCTAATATATGACTAGGGCACTTCAGAAGAGTGTATGAGGAAGCTTAGTAAATAAAATACTGTTTTATTGAGGAACTGTCTCTATTTTTCACGTTAAAGTTCTTCAGGTACTTGTGTATGTAAATTTGCAGATTTTCACATCAAAGTTCTTCAGGTACCTGTATATGTAAATTTGCAGGTTTCTTTTGAACTAAAATCTTTTACCTCAGTCTCAGTATTAAAAGAACTTGTGATACCTAATATATGACTAGGGCACTTCAGAAGAGTGTATGAGGAAGCTTAGTAAATAAAATACTGTTTTATTGAGGAACTGTCTCTATTTTTCACGTTAAAGTTCTTCAGGTACTTGTGTATGTAAATTTGCAGATTTTCACATCAAAGTTCTTCAGGTACCTGTGTATGTAAATTTGCAGGTTTCTTTTGAACTAAAATCTTTTACCTCAGTCTCAGTATTAAAAGAACTTGTGATACCTAATATATGACTAGGGCACTTCAGAAGAGTGTATGAGGAAGCTTAGTAAATAAAATACTGTTTTATTGAGGAACTGTCTCTATTTATCACATTAAAATTCTTCAGGTACCGGTGTATGCTCAAAAGTAACACAGTGTTGTCATGACTCAGTGATTAATACATATCTTGGAAATGATAAGATCAATAAAACACACACTTTTAGAGTACATTATTGGATCAGAGCACTCTAATAATAATAAGGTGACCTTTACATGTTTTAAAAATCTATTTATAGCAATCAGCAATTAAAGACCTGCTTGAGCTTGAGATAGCATTTAGAACACTGTTTTCAAAAGCTACTCATGACCTTAACTTCTGTAAATTTGTTTTGTCTTTTTTTGAACCGTTTATCCTACAAGTCTTGTGAAATTCTGTGAAAATTCAGTGGAAATGGGTTTCCAATTTAAATAGGTTCATATTGAAAATGTAGTTCTTATTTTAAGTGTACTACCGATGATTTTGCAAGAGCGTATCTCCATTTCTTCCATGCACTCTGAGGAACAATAAATGCCCTTCTCCCTAGAATTCCTAATTTTGTACATCATATCCTCTTCATGGCTTTTTAATGCTATGAAGTCCTCTTATTTACAGTTTCATTTAATGTGGAATGTATTACACACATCTGATAATATTTGCTGCCTTTCTGTGTCCTTTTCTAACTTCACTATTAAGTTTTTAGAAAATGTTTACCAAGAACTTTATGCAACATTTAAGATATGCACACACTGCTGTAACACAACAATGCTTTCTGTTTCATTCTCTGTGCATTTCTTAATCATTCCTACTCTTTTATTTACCAGTCACTGACATGCAGTTAATGTGTGTAGATTTCAGAAAACAATAATTTTAGGATTTCTTTCCTGCCTAGTAATAGCTAATTTAGAGGCCAACCTTGTGTAAACTGGGTTATTTTACACTGGAAAGACCAGTTAATAAATTTGCTGATGCACTATTTATAGGCTCTGTTTGATGATCCATTCATGCAGCCCAGGTTTCAGACTAGATCTGTGTTTTAATGTCACTCAATTGAAACTTGTTTACTCCTGTTAAAATAATCTTTGAAAAGACCTTCCCAGTTTGTCCATGAAAATCTAGTTTCTTTAAACTTCTTTGTAGGATTCAGAATGTAATCATGATCACTTTCCTCTTTGCCAGAGGTAAGTCAAACCTATATTCACCATTCCTATTATATCCTCTTGAATTGGTCTGATTTTGCATGAAATTGCTAAAGGTTTTTTGGGTCCGAAGACCTTAGCAAGAACCAGAGTGACTATGAGTCATGATTGCAGCACACAGAGGAAAACATACCTCCTTATTACTGAAATACTTGCTGTCAGCACCAAGGTCAAAATCTTGTGAACCTTTTCTTGTGAAAGACATATTTTGCTTCTCTTTTGTTATGAGAATTTATGCTGCAGTCACTTAGGAGACTTTACATACTAGAGACAGCTACAGTACCTGATGACATTAATCCAGTTGTACTATTTTAATCCCAGTGGTATGGGCAATGGATTGTCTGCTGAGATTTCAGATTGAGATGTAGTGAGATGTTCTTTCTGCAGTCATCCAGTGAGGAGTAACAAAAGGATTTTCCAATTATAAGCATTCCAACGTATTTCAATTTGAAAAATTAATTTAGATGAATGCAGTAACCAGTTAATTTACTCTAGTTTGTTACTGAGATAATAAATATTTTTTATTAATAAGCTTATTTTTTCAACATAAGATTAAAGTATGTATAATGTGTCTATTCTTTCAATGCATCACATGTAGGCATCCTGACAGTAGGATGAAACACTTCTCACTTTTCATTCTCTACTGCCAATTAGTTTGTCGAAAATTTTTATTAATAAAAATTTCTGTAAAGTTTTAATGTCCCTATAGAAAAAAAGTCATGAAGAGTTTAAATGCACATAAGAGTCAAAATACAGATGAGAACATAGACTATCTAGGCTGGCATTCTGTCTCCAATAATGATCAACACCAGATGCTTCAGAGCAGATGAATGAATATATTGGAAATGCAAAGAAAATTTTCACTGAGTAGATTTCTCTCTAACCTTAAACACTTTTTATTGACTTTGTCTAACAGTATGATATTTTTATCAGTTCTATCAGTTATATTTTACGTGTTCTTTAGGATTTTTTTTGGTCAGTGCAGCTGGATTTTCTTTCTACCTCTGGAAACATTGCAGTCTTTGCGAATCTTGATAACATCTTGGCAAGAAGTTAAATAGATCATTTGTTCACATAGGTCAGTTGTGTTCTGTGGGGAGCAAGAAAAACATTCTGACTAGTAGCATTTCCAATTTGTTTGGGTCCATCCCTGTGAACTGCAGATTGTATGGAATGTGTTTTAAATTAAATGTATTTTAAATGGCTTTTAAATTAGGATTTTGGTACAAATACACTAATTTTTTTTTCAGGCAAGTGAATGATTCTGGATATTTTCGGTGTTTTTTAGTCTAGCAAATTAAGTGGTTTATCGTTTTGTCAGTCTCTAATATAACACCTCAGGCCCAACTTTTCATTGGATTAGGATAAAATGAAGTATTTTCCCTTGAAGTCTTGTCTGACAGTTTCTGCTAGTGTTAACTATGCTGAAGAAATCTTTGTATGAGTGTTTTCTTGGAACTGTGTTATTGTGTCCTGTTGCCCATTTTTACTGTTAAAAATAGCTAGCTCTGTGCTAGATAGTTTTCAAGGACTAGAATTCTGTAAACATAGCTATGTTATTGTAGAATTATCTTGTTATTACATTCCTTTCCCATGGACACAGATCCTTTGATGGACATTTCTTTTGACCACTGTAGTTAAAGACGGAAGTGTTAATTTTCTCCAATGAACTGTGATTTCTAAAAGTGTATATAAGAATTAAAAGAAGGTGGGTTCCCCCCCTTCCTCCCTTTGCTCTGAACACGAACAACTGGCTCCGTCTCCGTTATTCTGCGTCTCCTTACACCCGCGGCTCTTAAGCATAGTAATAGTGTCCCTCAAGCTATGGGTACCACCCAAATGTAACTCTCTTTGGAGTCTGAAAAATCATCAGCATCATACTGGCTTCAAGTCATTTAAATTATGGAAACTGTCTTTGCTCTCATCTGTAGAAAAGTACTAGACAGGAATGTCTGGCAGATGCGTTTCAATTCATGATCATCCCAATAAACATTCTGCCTTGACTAGTTTTACATGAGCATGTGATTTGAAATGCCCACTGCAAAGAAAGAGAGGACCAGTCAAGAAGGGAATTTGTACAGCTCTGCTTTGCAATTTGTTGACAGAATGGTTTGAAGGACACTCTTAGATTTGGTTATGCAACCTCACCTGATTTTCCAACACACAGACAGAATATCTTAATAAAATGGTAAATTTTAAATGATTTTCCAGGGTAGAAGTCCAGGAGCTTTTCCTGCCCGGTGTAATTCAAAAACTAATATTTTCTGCCTTACTGCCTGCTAATGCAATCCAATAAGTGCTGCGTTTGTTTTTTCAGTTGGATTTCACATTTCATCCTTCATATGAATTTTGATTACTTTTCAATAGATTTTATTTGCCAAAGTCCAATGATGTTGTGGAAAGAGAAAATAGTGAAAAGCATTTGCAACATATGCATGGTAGAACACAGTTGAGCAGGCCTTGGCTCCTGGGAAAAAATGATCCTGTGGATTATATCTTTCTCTTGTTAAGGACACTGTGTTGTTGACACCCAGAGAGAACTGTGGCAGGAAGAGTAACTATTTGGAAATTGGTTTATATCAGATTTTTAAAAGTCTGTAGGGCTTCTGGGCATGATTCTATGAGCATTTTGGCAAATGAAGGACTCAGCAGGTGTAAATCAGCATACAGCTCACTCCAGCTGACAATGCAGTATAGCTACTCTAGCACTATACAGAGGAACTGATTTCCCTTCAAATAATGATTGTGTTTCCAGGCATAAAAACCACACTTAGATAATCTGAGACTCTAAAATTATCTTTCCTTGAGACAAAGTCCTCAGATAACCCACCCTCTCAGACAACAATATTAGTGGAAGAGGCAGAAGGAGGGAGTTTATACTTGAACAGAGTTCCAGTTTATGGTGAAATCAAAGCAACCCTGCTGGATGGAAGTCAGCTTTCTGTTGCATTTACTCTTCTATTGCCTGAACTTTTCTGCTGAATCATAGGGGCTTCTACTTATACCCTAGGAATCACTCGTGCAGTAATTCAGAAAAAATGGCTTTTCACGAGAAAGGGAGTGTTTGGAAATACTGTACTGTCATAAAGCAGAGGTGGAATTTCCCTAGGGATTTCAAGTGCACACTTAGTACCCTATGTACAGTTTAAATGATTGCTATTATTTTTTTTTTTTCTGAAGTCTGCTGACTATTTGATTTTTTCCCCTCATTAATCACTCTACCACTGCTTGGGTTGACAAAGTATATTAATTCCTTCAAAACCATTTAAATTCATGATTTTATGGCATGATATGCTTTATAGGACCACTTTTCTTTTTCCCTACTACTTCTTAATAAAATCTTGCTAAAATCAGTCTGATGAAAAACGGCTTGAATATAATTTTCCAAGTAGTTTCTGGTTTATCAAATTGAAACAAAAGTACAAGACTTTGTGAAATAGTAATATCAAATAGAATCTTACACAATAAACTTAATAATGGCCAAAGCAGTATCAGTGAGGCCTAAGTGGAAGGATTTAATCACAGTTGCTTTGCTTGTATTTTTATCTGATCTACCCAGATTCTTACAATCAATGTACCCAACGCTGACTCGGTTGACCCACTGTTGACTCCCTTGAAGGTGGGGAGGTCCTGCAGAGGGACCTTGACTTTGAGTAGGAGGTTGGACTAGAAATCTTTTTAGTGACAGACACAGGCATTGTCTAGGCAGTGCTGGCCAGTGAATGTGATGTGGAGCCCAGCTGCGTGGTTTGTACTGTGAGGAACAGTCTGAGGGGATAACTCCATCATCGGGGCAGAAGGTACCACAGCAACTCTGCCCAGTACTTGGGAAGCAAAGACTCTGAGGAGCACATATGGTCACGTGCTTTTGGTTTGTTCCTGTCTATTTGCTTAGCACAACATTTTTCTTTACTTATTTGACAACCTTTCACCTGCATTGTCTGCATTATTTGACAGCCTATAATAAAGGGAATGTTTTATTGACCTTTTGAGAGCACTTGAGGCCTGAAGTGGAGGGCAGAAGGCTGTTAAACTTAATTCATGTTTACTGTAACAACAACTGTTTCAGCTGTTTTTTTCATGATATTTCTGTGAGCCATCAGTGCCAAGGCACTCCTAAGAAAAGGTCTTTAAAAATACTTTTATTCTGAGTGGACTTTGAAGGTTTTAGTACCATTCCTTTTCTGCTTTCTGTCAGTGCTCTGTAACAGTAACAAGCTTATCCTGGAAAACATGGGTGGCCTCTTTGAAGAGAATGCCTCACTGTACACTCTGCATATTTTGACTTCATCCCAGAAGGAAGACTGGCTTTTAAATATTTCAGTTATACTCTTAGTGGTGCATAGAAAGAGGCTATTCTATCACTTTGGCCAGATGGAAGAAAAGAAGAAAAAAAACCCCACATCCCCGAAGATTTTAATTGTTTTTCCTGAATAATTAATGTTTATGACAAAAGGTGACAGGAAAAGCTGGCATTTGGTGGTTGTTAGAAAGGTAAGTTGGCTGTAAGGCTGGAGGATGAAATGTAGGAGATGATCGCTTGCAGTGGAAAAGAAATATGACTTTGTAAAGGAGGTAAAGATTTAAGTGTTTTAGGGGAGCCAAACCAGACATTTACAGGATCAAAGTGCTTGAGCACCAGGCAATCTTGCCAAGGTAGACACAGATGGCCTTGTTCTTAGCCTTCCTTCCCTGCTATCTCTAGGCATGGGCCAGGCAGGGTCCTTGGCAGTGTCCAGCCTAGCTGGAGCACTTGGACTGACAGGACAACCTTCCTCTGCATTCACTGGTAAATGCACAGCAAGCCACAATTAGCCTGACATTTTGTGCCTGGAATCAGCCTTATTGATGAGACGCTGATGACACAAAGATGTCTGATGGTAATAAAGGGCCCAAGTGAACCCCTGTGGGCAGGGGTGTGAATCATGTGTTCAACAACTCCATGTGCCATGGCAGGAACCATGACCTCAGAAGTGATTATACAGCATAGTAATGTCATAACCTGAATGCTGATGTCATGAGATGTGAGTAAGTGCCAGTATCACCAGGTTTCCCTGCACGGAGAGCACCTGCCAGGTCCCTCAGGTACTAAAACTTTTGGTCAAAAGCATGGAAGATACAGAAGAAGATGCCCAGTTTGGGAAGAGGAAAATCAGATGAAACACGTGATCCGGGGATTGGGCCCATTTGCCTCTGAGGTAGCTGAAGAGCACCTGTCAGCCCAGAACTTCTCAGCTTGGTTCTGGGGTGGCCATGGTACCTGCCAGCCTCAGAGGCAACCCAGCAAGCAGGAGAAGTGGTAGGAAGCCCATTAGCAAGGCAGGGGATGACACCACACACTGCCAGACTAGCATCTACATCTTCACCTGCAGCCAACCAGAGCATACTGGATGATTGGTCAGGCTTGAACTGCTATTTCTGAACAGAGAAATATTTTCAGAATGTTTTTGGCTTACTTTTCCCACTGACATTATGAGGAGAGAGATGGGAGGTGTTTGTGATAGAGCCTTGTCAAAGCATATTGAATGATTTCATATTTTTAAGGAAATAATTCCCACAAGGATGTTCTCCTTTTTGTCACATGTTAATCATTCACCAGCACTGAGGGTGTACCTATGTGACAAAATGCAGTATGGTGCAGAAGCTGTGATGGAAAGCAGTATATTCCCATCCAGAGGATAGGCTTCCTGACTAATTGTGGGAGCTTACATGTGTAAATTGGGCAAGAGTGAATACTTCATGCACACGGTGCATTGAGAGCTCATGATTCTGACTGATAATAGTTTCTAAGATATAAGCAGAGGAAAAAAGAGTGAGGCTGAACAAGCAATTTAATCACAGGGCATTAGAGGCTAGCCACAGACACATATTTTCCCAATTACGTGAAAGAAATTTCGATGAGTCCCCAAGACAAGTGGAAAACCATGCCTGTGGATCTTATGTTTTCTCAGGTTGAAGGAAGAAGGAACTGAGAAACTTGTTGGTTGTATCTTCTTCATCAACACATTCAACTTGTCATCCTTAAGCTGTGAAGAACTCCTTTCTCTGACTTTTTTTTGCTGAGGAGTTTTAATCAGTGGACATAGCTGCTGTGGCTTAAGCAGGTATGACAGTACCTTTAATAATGCAGAGTAGGTTTCTACAGTCATTGGGGAGAGGAGACCTGGAAACTGTGAATGACTGCTGCATCTAAGAGGACTTTAAAGACAGTGAGGTTCAACAAATTAGAAAAATTGCCACTGTAAAGTTTGCAACAAAGCTATGGAAAATTCTAACATTTGAGAATGTTTCCAAGAAAAAAAACTATAGTGTGCATAACTGCAGGTGTATATAACTGCAGAGTGTACTACACAGTCCTTCACAGGGATACCTGTGTGAGAAAATGCTGATAGTAAAATTGCCAGCACCTTCCAGAGAGACATTACTGTTAATAACAGATGCTGTTGCTAGAAATTTCATAGCTTTATTCCTCCTCAAACAGAAAACAGAAAGCATGTAAACTATAGCTAGATAGAAACAGTGACTTCTATTAGCAGAGTACTCATGTTGGCTAACTCCCACACCTGGAATTGTTCTGAAAGGCTTATATTTCTGACAATGTTTCTGCCTCTTCATGGATGTGGTGTGTGGAGTTGAAGTAAAGGTAAAGCAAGTTTGTACATCTGTAGAAGTAGATGACAAAAATAAAGGTCAGGAAAACATAAAGGCTGAAACTGCATATAGTAAAATCAGCAAAAGCTTTCACCCAACTCACTTCTCCCACAAGATATTGCATGTCAAAATATAACATTTCTTGTAGAAAAGACTACTTACAAAATAACTAAGCACAAAGAGATCTGGAAGCATATAATTAAAGTTGTGATCTGTTTCTTCACTCATGTAATTTTAATTTCTCGTTCTTATTCCTAAGGAGCAAGTGACCACTGCTTTACTCTCTTTAATTTTGTTCTTTTACCCCAAAGTGGAAGTATTTCTGTATCTGTATGCAGCTGGTATATATGTTGTTAGATGTGTATTAACTTTCTTCAAGTAGATTTATATCAAAATACTGGAGACCTCTATATTTTTTCACATAATGCAATTTATTGCAGGCAGGGAAAAAAATTATATATAGAGAAGCCATGTTGGATTCCCAACAGGGTGTTGTTACTTTTCTACAAGTGTATATAATTTACTGTAAATTAGTATTTTTCTCTGCTGGAAAGCAGCCAGAACTAGTATGTTTTTTGAAGAATGTGCTCTGGTTCTACACCTATAATCCATGATGAACTGATATCTGGTGTAAAAAATGTAGTATAGCCACTGGTGTGCCAAAAATACAAAACTCATGTTCACACATGGGGAAGAGAATGGGTGAGGATCCAAAGAAGAAATCTGAGACTGTGGGGAAAGGAAATGGAAGCAGGGAGGAAACTCACTGCAATGAAGGACAGGCTGGATAGTGCATGGTGGCACAAGGTGTGGGCCAAGGGAACGCTGGGGCAGGGCTGGCTCAGCAGGGGAGACGGCAGAGCTCCCAGTCAGGACCCGGGGAGGAAGGGGCAGCAGGGGGAAGACTTGGTGGGGAGATGTGCAAGGGGCTGTGCCCACCTGCACAGGATGTGAATCTTTCTTTAGAGATCTCAGCATAACACATTTGGTGTCCCGACACTTCTTTCCCTATGAGGATTGGATGTTCTAATTTTCAGGCTGATTCTGCTGGGCAGGAGCAGTTTTGGTTGTCCATGGAATACTGGTATTAGTTCACTGCTCACGACACAGCAAATCATCTTAAGTAAAAGGTTTTAATAAGGGAAAACCTTTATTTCAGTACAACACTGCTTTTTAAAGGGCTAAAAATTTGCTATTGTTATGCAAGAGATGTATTTTTATGTATTTCTGTCTGCCTCACAGTAGTGAACAGAGAACAGTGTACTTATCTGCAGGCACAAACTTCATTCTCCCCTGTGGTTAATAGGGGACTGGAAATCTTTGGTTTATAGGGAAACTAGCTAGTGGAAGAAGGGCTCTGGTAAGAGGGTGTGGACAGCAAAATGACACAAATAAATTCTCCTGAAATCTTCCCACAAGGTGAAAAGGACTTTTTTTTCCATGCAGAACACATACTCTCTAATGAAAGTCCCCAATAAGGAAGCTGGAAAGCAGACTTAGTACCTTTCTCTGCATGGGGTTTCAGTTCTTCTCATGTTTTTGTATTTATTGCATTTGAATTTGCTGTCCTGCAAAGAGAATATGTACCTCCTCACTAACAACTAATACAGATTATCCATTTTGCCCAGCTGGGAAGGTTCTCTGCTTCTGGAGCTAACGATTACAGGTTTGCTCTACTGTGTGTAGTTTAGCAAGTTATTTTTTCTTCTTTGTCTATGGAGAACCTGGGTCAGTACAGAATCACAAATTGTTTTATACTTCTAGCTATTTTTTTTTCTTTTCATTTGAGGGGAAAAAATAGACTTACAGAGATTATAGAACTTCCCAATTTTTCTTATTTTGAAGCAAACCTTCCCAACCATTTAATCTGACATGATATTTTAAGCTGATTTTGAAGAGAGTGGGGGAAAAAAAGCATTTAAAAATAGCCAAAAAGGAATAACAAAATTCAAAAGGATCTTTGGCTGGTGACAAAAAAAAAAGTTAAAATGCCCACTAACGGTGGTCAAAAAGAATTGAACGGCAAAACTGGTAGCAAGGGTAGAAGGGTGTATATTGGTTCAGTGTCCTGGTGTTAAAGCCACAGTGTGCAGAAGTAGAAGGTTGTGATTCACTGGCCTCTCAGGAAACCTGAAATCACATCAGCTCCCTGCACCACTGTGGGGAAGGACTGCTCAGCCCATACAAGTGAGATAGAGTACTGTGCTGGGAACTGCTGGGAACCCAGGTTCACAGCTACTCTGCCAGTCTCAAAACAAGGATTTCAGCAAAACATTCACTGTTTTTAATCCTTGTTAAAGGAACAGAATAAATTAAGGAAAAAGTGGAAAGTCAGTGGTATAATGGATTCTGTCTTGGACAGTGAGGATTTGGGAATCAGTTGAGACATCACTAAGCCCAGAGCTCTGATTGTTTTAGAGACTTAAAATGGAGACAGTTATTGGTTACGACTGGAAGACTGAACTGTTTAAATGTCATGGAAAGACATTCTGACAGTTTTTAATTCAGGAATGGAATAAAATATGTGTTATTGAAGTTTTTACTATGAGAAAAAAAAATATCATGGGCAGTGCATTTTGTTTTTTTTCTTAATTATAAAATATCAAGCAAAAATTTTTTAAAAGTTGGAACAAACTACATTTCACATTATTTTGTTTTAAACTTTCTGTAACATTTGATGTTGTATTGTAAAATACTTAAGTTTTGAGAAAATATTATTTTCCAAAAACATCTTTAAAAATTGTTTGCAGATTGCTTATTTAATAAGGTTTGAATGAACAGAATAAGCTTTTATGCCTCTTTTCATGAGAGGAAAGCAGAACATTAAAAAAAGGTGACCATCATTCCCTGTTTATCATGTACAACAAAGAAATAGTGCTTACAATAGAAAATTGTAGGAATAACTAGTGTTTATAATAACAATAATCACTGGCTAAAGCAATTCAGAAGCTTTTGTAGTCTGTGAATCGTTTTACATAACTCCACCTGAGAGGACTTGAACCAAGGAATAGCTCAGAATGGACTGCTCATTGCTAGTTGGCTGGACAGGATGGATCCAGAGTTGTTCCATAGTTTCTGTTTTCACATGGCAAAACCTTGTTTCTGCATTTTAAACTCAATTTACATGAAATGTTTTAGTTACTTACTGCCTGTTTCTCTCAATAAAGCAATGAAGGCTGTTGATCAGGAAGGGTTGTGAAGAGTGTCTGCTGACAGAGAGTAATTTTTCAAACTGAACATCCATTTGGGGGAAAAAAGAGAAAAAAACACTTTAACAGCTTGCAATGCAACTAGAATTCCCTGTTCCTTTGCTAGTTTATGGTTGGTAAATAGCTTCTAGAAACTCACTCCCCTTGGCCTCATTCCATTGCTTCTTGACCTAATAAAAATGTTTGCAGAAACAGCAGGGATTATAATACCTGTTCTTAGTTCTTCACTTAATGCAGTCTCTTACTGTTCCTAATACTTGTAATTATGAGTTATATAATTCTTTATGATTTAATAGTTACAGACTTTTTTATTGTTGTTTTGATAGTATAATCATGTTTTCCAAGGTTTACAACTTGACTATCAATTTTTTTTGAGTTGGAATCTTGGCTCCATAATTTTTAAATGGTGAATGAATGGGTTCCTTTCACTTTTATATATTTTATTTAAACTGTTGAGTGCTATTAGTACAATCTAATTTATAGCTATACTCTTCTTTAAAATTTTGTCAATGGAGTGCACTCTACTCCCAGGGCTGATTTCTTAGTCTGGAGAGGTTGAGCAGGCTCGAAGCTGTCCTGTGGTGCACTCCCATCCAGAGGCACTCCTCTGACAACTCAGGTTTGGGCAGAGCATGATTTCGTGCAAGTGCTGTCAGATACTTTGTGCAGAGAGACCAGATGAAAAATAAACACGAGCTAGTGATACTTGGGTTAAATATTTTCCAGTGGTAGTGGATATCCCTTCTGTTCACTTGCGTACCTTCCTGTCGGAGAACTCAGATCTTTTCAGACATAATATTAGATTTGAATATGCACACTTTTTAATGCCCTGCCCTCTCCTGCCTCAGGAGCCCTATAAAAGTTGTTATGATTTGTCATAATTAGACTTTTCTGTCTTGCCTGATTGTTTTCTCACAGTTGTTTCTCTCAGTGTCTTTCATCTGAAAGACATTTTATTTTTCCCAAATAGAAGAGACTTCAAGTCCATGATTTTCCTTTCCTGCATAGCACAAGAAATTGTTTACTTTCACAAAGTCTCAGTTGATATTTGCCACTGTGGGATTTACCATTTACCCCCTGCCCCTTGTTACTATTCATGTTATTGTACAAATAAAATATTATTTGTAGTCTCCCAGCTAAAATTTTCAGCTGGTCTTTTATATCACTTTGACAGTACTGCTCTTCCTGACTGACCCACCATCAACCATTGACCCACCAATGTTTTTTTTTCCATATTTGTTAGCACATCAAAGGCAGAGAGAACTTTTAAAATAACTTTTCTGTCATATGGTAGAATGGTATTTGGAGAGATTATACAGGTTCTTAAAATGCAGTTTGAACTTTAGCACTGTGCTTGACAGTACTTATGTTCCATTGGGAATATTAGCAGATTTTTAAAAATTTTACTGCCTTCATCATTGGATGCTCCAAATGACCATATTCTACCACATTCTCACAAATCAAAGAAAGCAAGAAAAATTAGGTTCCTCCCTGCCCACTGTGACAGAACAGCCGTTAGGAATTATACCTATCCTAGACTTAAGAATGTAAGTAATGGTCTATTGAGTTGGACCTTGATCCACTGTCAGGAGTGTGTTACCTCTGACAGTGCAACTGGGGGACTTTTTCTAGGGACAACATGAGAGTCTGGCCACCACGTGGTCCATTCTCCTTGTACACCACCAAAATCCAATTTACAAAAAAAAATAAAAGAAAAAAAAAAGAAGAGGAACTTTTCACTTTTCGTACTGCTGTGAGTGTAAAGTTTTACATCACTGGCATTCTAAACAGCAAAACTCACTATTATTCCTGTTGCTCTACTCCAGACCATGTCTTTTATGTGAAACTACAAAGTTAAACTGAGTAAAACACTGAAAGCAAAACAAAATTATTTTGAATAATTAGCATTTTTCTACATAATCATAAATGTTACTCAAAGTTTTAAAACTTCCCTTTGTGACATTCCATTGAATCATGAGCATCATTGAGCAGAAAATTACTATTTTCAGTTTCAGTGGCAGTACTATCAGTGCCTGAACTTTGCCTTCTTCAATATGTAGCAAAAAACATTTGGAGGGAATTTGCGAGTGTTGGTAAATATATTCTAATCTTTCCCAGCATATATTATCTGCTTCAGAAAAGTTCTGTTTTTCTCTGTGGTTTTGCTGATAGCATGTAGTACCCTTATCCTGATCAGACTCTGCTGTGCTAGGGCATTTTGGCTTTACTCTGTATCTGCTGCTCTCACTGAGATGTCTGCACTGACTTTTCGGTGTCACAAAATTTCTCTGCACACTTGCATATAGCACTGAAGCACCTTAAACCATGTTCTTTCAGACAAACTGTACAAATATCCAGCAAGAAACCTGAGATGCCATGGACCAGAGAACTTGCTTCATAAAAGGTGGGTGGTATAGATAGGCAGGACTAAGAACTTTATTGGGCACCAATCAGCTGGATGTGCTGTGGTTAAAACCCCCTTTAAGCATCTTTCATACTGGCATTTTGTATGTACAACTTGAACAACACCTTTGTCTTTCTTAGCTGTTTCAGTGTTTCAGGCCTCCTGCAGGTTTCCTTGTTTGCTGGCAAGAGAGTAGAAGCTCACTGATGTCTCAATTTGTGAATTTCAAAAAGGTGGTTTCAAAACACAGACTTTCCAAATGCCTATGCCAAAACTTCTACCTCTTCCAATGATGATATGTGTAAATCAAAGTGAGATAGCATGCTTATAGCAGCCCAGAAAAATATTTGATATTTTCTGTTTCCCAACTGTCTTTGGAAGAAGCATTTGACTAATGCCAGCCTTATCTTAGAAGAGCCTATTTTTCAAATAGATTATCTGCTGAATTTCAAAGGCTACCTCATAAATTATGTGTTCATTTTTCTTGGTCATATCACAGATTGGTGGAATCTGTGTTTAATAAAGCACTGATGTATGGAGAACAAAAAGGATGCTCACTTAAGAAGCATAAATCCTTTGCCCAAGCTTCTAGACAAAGAACAAATATCCATGACCACCAAATATATGAAATGAAGAACTTGGCTGATGGAGAAGAGGAAGACAAGACAACTACAGCTCCATTTAAAATCAAAATATTTGCTTTATTAGCTTTAGGTTTTTTTTATATTTTCATTTTCCCATAAAAACTTAAATTTTATGGAAATAAAAGAAGGGTTTTCTTTCTAGTTCTAAATCCAAAATGAATATCCTTATATAACCAAATAAAGTGCTGTTGAAATCACTGTTTGTACATCCCTAGGTATCTGCAAGTACGTAAATAATACAAAATATTGTGGTGGAAAGGGATTATAAGCAAGATTGGTTGTTAACTTAGAAACATACTGAAATATTTAGCAACTTGTAAATCTGGTTTTGGGTTCCATCATTATGTCTAACACATCCTTATAATTAAAAAAGATGTTTCTCCTGGGTAGCTTTGACCCACATGTTTTGTGCCACAACATACTTAGCCGTGCCATTCATCCCACTGTTTGCAAGTGGGAATTTGATTTTCTTTTCTCCCCTGATCTCTGATCAGGGTATTATACTAGGTCTCATTAGACATTTTACAAAGAAATGGGATTTTTTGATGGGAAGACTGAGATCTAAAAAATGCAAAACATTTCCATGAAGTTATTTCTTTTAGACACTCTAATGGAAAAAATTGTACTTCACAACTTGTGAGCTAGGCAGGTTTCCAGTTCTGACTAGGTTTGTGCAACATGTGTGTATCTGCCTCTGCAGTTACACAGGTAAGAGGACATTTTGTTTCTGAGATCTGGGGCAACCATTGTGCAAAATAATCCCATGTAGGGAAGCCCAGACCTTCTAGTTTCCCCATCTGTTCAGCTCCCACAGCCTGAGACACAGTGCCCAAAGCATCAGCCCCCAAAAGTTTAAGTTTGAAGGCAGGTTTTCAGGGTTAATCTTCTGGATCTGTGGCATCTTCTACATGTCACTTGTCTCAAACACGGTCTAGGAAACTTGTGTTTGAACCCGAGGAAGAAAATGGGTCTCAAAGCATTCTCGAAGTATTCATTTCTGGAGTATTCAGCATGTTGACACTGCCAGAACATCGTTTTCTATCATGAAAAAGAAGACTCAGATTAATAGGTCTTATTAACACCATTCCTTATGGCTCACAAGAGTAAAACAAGGACTAAGGTAAGAGTCATGTTTGCATCCAAGGCACCAGAAGAACCCTGTCAGATACAACACAGCAGTCCTGTATCCTTGGAGCAGTAGCTTGAGAACAGAAGGATTTCCCTGGAGCATCTGAAATGGCTTCAGTCACCTGAAGTGTGTCTCTGGTGAGGTCTCATTTCAAGGCCTGGGGAGCAGTTCATCTCAAGGTGAGCAGTGATGACTCAGCTTCACTGCAAAGTCTTGATCAGCCAACAGCACTGTTGACATCAAACCAGGCACCTATGTTACAGCACCTCAGCTGTGTCCCCTAACTCATAGAAAAACACCTACTTTGAGAGTCATAAATTTAGGTGGTTTAGCCTCATCAGCAGGTCAGGATTTGAAACCAATTCCACATGCTCAATGTATTTCAGTGTTTCCTAATGGAAATATTGCAGGCTTTTGGTACTGTGAGCTTTCTTCGGTTTTGTCATTCCCCTCTTGAGCCATTTCAGTGGGACTATGTCCAAGTGAGCCATGTGCTTGGTGATGTTGTGTTACTTGTTAACCTCTCTTGCTTTCCCAACCACTCCTGACTTCCTTGAGGCCTCTCCAATGGGGAATACATTCATTTTCAGATAAGTCAGGAGACTTATCTGAAAATAAAGGGATAAAGTCCTACCCTTCCTCTTTGCTGTACAAATCCTTACCCTATACTGGGATACACATGGCTGCACAAAAATATGCCTTTATTAAGTAAATGTACTTAAATAGCTGTCTGAATCCTTCTTATTCTGCTCCCTGGATGGGCTGCATTTTACATTTCTTATGGAGAACTGATGTTGATCCGTAGTGGCAGCCTCCTGCTATAATTATAAAATACAATGACAAAGAAATGAGGAACAAGGAAAGTATCCCAAGGGCCATACGGGAGTAATGTTCTCTATGAATTGGTTTTCAAATTGTTTGTAAGGAGGAGGAAGGATAATTAAACTTGTGTATCTTTACTTCTCTGCAACATAATCCCAAGGGCTAATTTAGATTAAAGCATGCCCCACTCTCACTGTCATGCAACAGAGGATTTTGCTTCATATTGGATTAGATCTCACAGAATCACAGATTATGCTGAGCTAGAAGGGACCCACAAAGATCATCAGGTCCAACTCCTTACCCTGCACAGGACACACTGAGTCACACCATGTGCCTGAGAGCACTTCTTGAACTCTGTCAGGCTTGGTGCTGTGACCACTTCCCTGGGGCACCAGTGCCAGTGCCCAAACACTCTCTGGATGAAGAACCTTTTTCTAACATCCAACCTAAACCTTCCCAGACACAGCTTCAGGCCATTCCCTTGAGTCCTGTCAGTGGGCACCACAGATAAGAGATCAGTGTCTGCCCCTCTGCTTCCCCTTATAAGGAAGTTGTAACTGTAATGAGGTCTCCCCTCAGTCTTCTCCAGGCTTAACAGACAAAGTGTCCTCAGCTGCTCCTCATACGGCATCTTCTTAACCATCCTTTGGACAGTCTTTAACAGCTCAATGTCTTTCTTCTATCGTGGCACCCAAAACTGCACACAGGACATGAGTTAAGGTCACACCAGTGCAGACCAGAGCAGGACAATAGCCTCCCTTGACTGATGCTATGCCTGACATGGGTGCCCAGGACATGCTATCCCCAGGACATGGGCGGCCCTCCTGGCTGCCAGGACATGGCTGACTCATCTTCAACTTGCTGTCAACCAGGACACCAGGTCACTTTCCACAGAGCTACTTTCCAGCCTCTAATTCCCCAGTCTTTCTGTACATCCTGGGTTCCCCTATCCCAGGTGCAGAATCCATCACTTTCCCTTGTTGAACTTTGTTGCAGTAATGACACAAAAGAAGAGACAAAGACACCTGTTACCAGCAAGGAGGAAAGAGCAGGAAGGGGCGAGCAAGACCCGCCTTCTTTATTTTATATACATGTAGAAATCACTATTCATTGGAGGAAATGAGTTCTTCCTCCCTCAATCACAGTGGTCAAAGGAAATGTCCATCAAAGTTCTGTGTCCAGGAGAAAGGAATGTAAATGATAAGATACAGTTACAATAACATGGCCATGTTTACATAGAAGAGTGTGAGAAACTAGCTACAAAACAATGACAACATCCAGAACTGCAAAAGTCAGGGCAACATCTCACCCTTTTTTCATTAAAAAAAAGAAAAAAATATGAACAAAGTTCAGTCTCTGCTGGTGGAAGGACCATCGAAACGATCATCCCCTTCATCTGCATCCAAGTCATCACCCGATGTGCCATCCATTTGATGGCTTTCATTTTGGTCACGGT
>VZRZ01006843.1:91918-152617 GCA_013398175.1 Climacteris rufus | reverse complement strand
GTCTTTCAAAACCAAGACACTCTTCTAATGAAACTGCGTGCTTTCTATGTCCTTCATGCTTTCTCCTTGATTCTGCACTTGTCACCTGCAAAGGCACCATCTGTATTTGGCAAATACAGATCTCGTCTTGGATATCCCCTACAAGCTTCAAATGTGACCTCTTCCAGAGCCCACTGCAGTGTATTTGCATTATGTTTATTATTTACTTAAATTACCTTTGCACCACAAGGCTCTGTTAATAGACAAGGGCCAGCTATACGAAAAGCCAGACAAATGTAGGGTGACCACACAATCCCTGTCTTGAAGAAGATGTCATCTTTATTAGGAGACAACATGTAGCTAGGCACCAGAGAGCATAAGAAGCAGTAAGAATTGTGATAGTTGGAGAGGTGGTAGAGTAAGCCCAGAGCAGGTCTGTTAGGACCCAGGTACTAAGCTTTCTTGCCTTCTTTCAACAGTCCAGTTCTCACATCCCCATTTATGGCAGTGCTCCTGAATATACTGTAGTGCCTTCCTCACATTGTGTATTAAATAGAGTTGAAAGGACAAGTTAATTTTTGGTAGAACTTCACTATTACAGTAGCATATGAGGATGGAGGAACTGAATTCAGTTTTAGGTATTGTCTAGTGCTGACCTGCCTTCCTCAACAGTAGATTGTAATTGGCTGCTGGACTTTTCAGTGCGTGTTGAATAGATTTAACATAATGTAATGTTACTGTTCTGTTTCTTTGAAAGTTAAAAAATTTGGGGTTATGATCTTGGTATTTCTTAATGGTAGGGAATAAAATTCAGATGCTTAACAGATTTCAAGCATTAGTGGAAACATACTCTGTGCTTAAATTAAAGATGTAAAGTCATTCCTTTCTGGCCACAGATCTTGTTCATCTTGAGCTACTATAGCTTCTGATGCTTAGGAATGGACCATATGTTTATTTTGTTATCTTAAACCTATAATTGAAAAATGTAACCTTATCCCCTAATTAAAAAGCAACTGTCATGGCATTCTGGCATTTAATGCCTAAAGCTTTAATATTCACTTCGCTAAAGGAAACTTAGAAGTATTTTACTTCTGATTCACTTTATATTTGATTGAAAGTTTGAGTAAATCCCCAAATATTTTGTTAAAGTAGTTCGGAGCTGTGGAAAATAAAATCCCATATGGCACTTAACAGGATTTCTTTGAGTTACAGCTGAAACAAAGATTTAATTGACAGCAGATCTTTATTGTTATTTGTTCATGTTTTTTATGTATCCATAAATAATTAAAATTATGCATTTTCAATTACTTGTTTTATTTTGGCTCAAGAAAGGACATTTTCCCTGTGCTCTCGCTTGGATTTAGTCTTTCACAAGCTACACTGATTCTGCTTTTGTCTGAGATACTGGATCAGTTTCCTTTCAAAGCTACTGAATTCACTACAGCCTTGTTGCAAAGGCGTCACTACCAATGAGTTATGCTTTTCTGTTCCATGGTTTTGCATTGAGCAATCAGAACAAGAACCTGAACCTGATGTTTGCTTATATCCTGCCTGTTATATCAGTCTCTTCATTTACTCAGTTAATTGTCAGACAGCAAATGCTCACCTGTATGGCCTTGTTCTTGCCTATGTGCACTAGTGTGGGTTATGTGGTGCAGCTGAACTGACTCTTCGAGCATTGCTGCCATTCCTGCATTGTCTGCTTCATCCTCAAAAGCCCTAGGGCCCCTAGGGATTGCTGATTGTGTGACTGGTTGTTTGAGACACTGGATAGAAAAATCCAAGGCTCAACCTACCTTAAAAACTAAATCAGTGAAAATTGTAATAATTTCATCTGTTGGTAATATGTGCCATCAATTCAGAGTGGAGTTTTAGTGTTTGGCATCTAGTACTTCTTAGCTACTATTATTAGTAATATTAGTATTATACTGGAAATTGCTCTTTTTGTCCCTTTTTTTCCTCATTCATGTGATTTTATTGAGTGTTGGTTAGCAAATGTATTTGAGGTCAGGTGTCTAGTTTTAGCTGAGAAGGAAGACAGCAGAGGAAATCTGTGTTTGGAAACAATGATTGTTGGTCATGCTTAAAAAGGAGAAGAATGAGTTTAGTTTTCAAATACTATCTGCTACAGTGCAACATATGCTTTATGTTATTATATCAATAATATTAGTATTACCACTTTTTTGTGTAGTAATTCTTAGCTTGATTTCTCCTGGTGAACTGGTTCACAAAACTATAAAAAGCCACTTTTTTCCCCCAAGTACATATGGGTGATGTGTATGTGGTTTTCTTCTTTTACTTCTGAGTTCTGAGAGCCAACCAGGTTTCTTTTACCTGTGTAAAACATACATATGTGTGCATATGTCTCTCTGCAAGTCAAATTGTCAGACAAGAAATAAATGCTCTTTTTGGGGTTGAAATTTTGTGGAATATTAAATTACTAGTTTCCAAAATACAGTTAGGAAAATTTATAAGTTAAATGTCAGACATTTCTGCTGTCAAACTAAAGACAGTCATTTGTGTTGCTTTGATGTTGGTGCTGGAAACACATTATTCATCTCAGTTCAGCCATGGCTGGCAGTTGCAATTTTCGTTGCAATTATTTCTACCTTGAATTTGACCACTTGTGCTTATGACCTTCCTGTGAATCCCGTTCATATTATTTGTGCTTCTGGTGGTGTGCTGGTTTCAGCTATTGCAAAGCTCTCAAAATAGTCACAGCTCTGAGTACTATCCTTACCATATGGTTTGCATTATGCATGATGTAGTTCTACTGTGTTCAGTTGTGTCAAAAAAGTACACCTTTTGTGTAAAACTCCAAGTATAGTAATGAGAAATCTTACTTAGTCATAATATTTGACTAGAGGTACTGTCCAATTTTACTTCATTAGGAAAATATTAAAATCATGTAGCGAAGAGAATACATTAATCTCTTGCCCTTTCTTTTCATATAATGGAACACTATCTTCAGAAAGTATTTCATAGAGAAAATGCGTTTGTTTTGGTTACCAACTTTCTCTTCAGCTTTTGTGTGTTTCATAGTCTAAGTTTTTGGAAAGACAGAAGATATATTTTGAGGAAGTAGTGATGGAGGACTGTTTACTGGCTTCGTGGGTTTTGTACATCGCTGGGTGAGATGATCCTTCTGTCAGTTGTGCATGGATACAGCAAATTTTTTTGCGCCATTGGCTTCTTACAATTTACAATGAGAAAAATAAGTTTGAAAGGTTGAGATCTTTCTGTTCTAAAACCCTGAGATATGTGGTAACCAGGAATAATAGTTCTTTTACTAAAGGTATGGAGTTTTTTTACTGGAATTTTTATTAACAGAATAATTTCTAAACTGAATAATTTTGTTAAGTGAATAATTTAATTGTACTTCTAAAAATTCGATTTTTGAAAAATTTTGTAATTTAATTTTGACTGAATAATTTCAGTTTTAGTTGAATATAAAAATTCTGGGACACTTATTCATTCCTCCTTACACGACGTGTTTAAAGTAGCTTTATTTATCTCTTTGTTGATTTTTAAATTTAGTGGTTTTTTAAATGGGCAGTTCTTGAATCCATTTAATTCCAGTGAAAAACTGAAACTCAATAAAGCTTTGGTTTGTTTTCAGACTCTTTGTAAGTTATATGGTCCATATATGTTTTTAACCTTTTAACCTTTAAATTTTTATATTTTAATGCTCATTTGTACTTCATACATTGATCATCTTACGTAGTATCCTTTAATTTGTGTAGGACTACATACAGGATCATGCAATTGGAATACTCTGAGTTTGAAGGGTACCAGAAGGATCATTGAGTCCTGCTTCTGGTCCTACACAGAAGGCCTCAAGACTCACATCATGTGGCCAAGAGCACTGTCCAAAAAATTCTTGATCTCTGTCAGGCTTGGTGCTGTGACCACTTCCCTGGGGAGCCTGTTCCAGTGCCCAGGCTACCTGTGGTGGTTGGCATATACAGTCAGCATTTGTCTAACTTCAAAAACTGGCAATAATTTGGTTTAAACTGGTATCAGTGGTCACAGTGATAGACTGACAACTAGTCTCTCTGTTTGTGGACAGAGGTCACAAGTCCTGCCTGCAAACTGTTTCTGCATGGTCTCCATTCTCCATGGGTTCCCAGGTCCTGCCAGGCGCCTGCTCCAGCATGGACTTTCCACAGAGTTACAGCCTCCTTTGGGCATAAAACTGCTCTGACTTGGGGTCCTCCATAGACTCCACCATGGACCTCCATGGGCTGCAGGGGCACAGCTGCCCCACCACGGTCTTCACCATGGACTGCAAGGGAATGAATCTCAGCTCCGGCACCTGGAGCACCTGGAGCACCTCCTGCCACACCTTGGTGTCTGCAGGGCTGTTGCTCTCACATATTTTCACTCCTCTCTGCCGGCAGCTGTTGCACAGTAACAGCTGTTTCCCATTCCTAAATCTGTAATGCCAGAGCTGCTACTGCCATCACTGAGGGGCCCAGCCCTGGTCAGCAGAAGGTCTATTGTGGAGTCACCTGGCACTGGCGCCATCAGACACAACAGTAACTTTTAGCATCTTCTCACAGAAGCGCAACTCTCCCACTACCAAAACCTTGCTTTGCTAACCTGATACATTGGCAGTGCACTTTATCACAAGTAAGTTGTAATGACTCCCAAATATGTAAATATTTTAAAAATATACTGAAATTTTATGTTTCTGTTAAGATAAGTCTGTAATGCAGAAACTGGTAGACTTGAATGTGTCATGACTTTTCACAATAGCTATTTCCTTTCATTGTCAGGCTTTTGTCTGATTTTAGTGGTTCCCCCTGAGAATAAACTTAGCATTTGGGAATGTGCCAAATGAAAAGCTTCTGATGAGTTTCACAATAGAGACACTTCCGTTTTCTCATATCAAGTTGGACTGAGGGCTTTATACTGTTTTTATCTTTTCATAGTTACCTCTTTTCCCACTGCTTCACTCAAGTCTAACAGTAACAGTGAGAGCAAATAATAGGTAGCTGAAGTTGTTCTTACATGCTGCTGTCATCCACAGTTTCACCACACAATTGCTTGTTCACTCCCCTTTTGGAGAATAGAAGTGAGAAAACCTTTGGGCTGAGATGAAGACAGTTTAGTGGGAAAGCAAAAGCTGTGTATGGAAGCAAAGCAAAACAAGCCTTTGTTTGCCCTTGGGCAAAACACCGCTGCTGCCCATGGGCAGACAGGTGTTCAGCCTTCTCCAGGAGAGCAGGGCCCTATCGTGTGTAACACTGTCTTGGGAAGACAAACACCATCACTGCGAACATCCCCCCTTTTCCTTCTTCCAGCTTTATACGCAGATATGATGTAATCTGCTATGGACTATCTCATTGAGTCAGTTGAGGTCACCTCTCCTGACTGTCCCAACTCCTTTTGCACCCCCAGCCTCCTCATGGTGGGATGGGGTGAGGAGCAGAAAAGGCTTTGGCCCTGTGTAAGTCCTGCTCAGCAGTAATGAAAGCATCCCTGAATTATCAACTCTCTTTCGAGCAGAAATCCCGAACTAGCTACTGTAATTAACTCCATCCCAGCCAAAACCAGAACACACACTTAATGAGAAAATGATGCTGATAGTGCTTTATCTTCAGTAACTTGATGAGAAACAAAAATTTGCTTTTCCAGCTATTTCCACATAAAACTGGGGTTTTGGCTCCTGGTTGTCCTTCTAATAACTTCTTAAGAACAGGTGTGTTAAGGTCAGCTTTGTGCTTGGATAGTGTGTTATTAGGGAGATTAATACTGAGGTTTTGTTTGGCAGTGAGACCTGCAGAAAATTGGTTTTTTTTCAGACCCCCTATCCTAGAATATTTTAAAATATATGTGAATGTTTTACACAGTGATTTTATTTGGACCTACACAGCTGATTTCATTATTCATAAACATATTTCTCAGTAGTTGTCGTATTAATAAATTGGGCTTGTGTTTTGTTTTTTTTTTTTTTCTTAAGGCATTTGCTTTTGTTCTGTACAAGTAAAAGAGGATTTAATTGTCTTCCAAAATAATACTTAATCCTTATGTAACGCCTTACATTATTTAAAAATGCATTGTGCTTTTCTTGTTCAGCTTCCTTTAAAATAGCTTCTTTTTCTACTTTTCCTTCTGTTGTACTTGTCTGTAATGACAACACACGTTCATTCTAGTTAGGATTGACAATGAGGGGTTTATATTCAGATCTAATATTGACTTTTCCAGCCAAATTTCTTGCTTTGCAAGAGAATTTTCTCTTCTTTTTCTCTTGCTGTAAGAAAATGGTTAATGCCACTGATAATTAGTGTGTGTGATATAATTCTGGCATTGTATTCATTGCTATTCTTGGGGATGTGCACTCACAGCCCAAGGGGTGGTAAACCATTAATTGGTAAAGCACTGGTGGCACTGTGTGTTCGTCTGCTTGTAAACAGAGATGAGGTGTGCTAGGATTTTATTGTCTGTGCACAGCAGGATTCTCAGTTCTTTTCTGCCATCTTGGGCAGAGGAAAACCATAGTAACAGGAGGTGTTCTGAGTAAATGTCTCATCGTTAAGAGAAGACACATTATTAACACAGCTATGGTTGCAAGGTCATGAGTGTGTTCAACAACTTAGATCTTTATACCTGTATTGAAATTCTGGAGGGACTGAGTGATCCTGAATCAAGTATTTTGACTTCCTTTTCAAGTAGCACTTAGCTGTTCTCCCCGAAAACTGAAATGTCTGCTTTATGATATACAGAGTGGAAATGGCAAATCATATTTAGGTTTTAGGATTAAGTTATGAAAGACTTTACTATTCAAGTTAATTGTTCTCAGTAATCTAGCAATTACAGTAAATAACTTCTGTGTGGTTTTGACTATTTAAAGACAATCCATTTATCTTTTCTTAATTAGGTCTTTGCTAATGTGCTGACTCACCAAAAATGTCCGTAGGAGAATAATGGAAGCCCCTGAATACCTTGATTTGGATGAAATAGATTTTAGTGATGATATATCGGTAAGTACAAGTCTTATTTCATTTGTTCAAGTTGAGAGAAACTTAGATACCTCAGTCCTGATATAAAAAGCAACACTATTGTTAGAAGCCACACTTCTTTTTACTTCATATCAATGAAAGTTTAGATGGGTTGAATCTAGAATAAAATTAGATGTTTTGTAAAGGAATCTCTAATAAGCTTGGAATGAAGAATTGATTCATCTTCTTCAGGTAGTAAAAATTATTTGCAAATCAAATTAATAAGTCAATTTTATGCCTGAGTTGCTTATCTCCTGTATTGTCCTGAGTTACATCTGCTGTAGTGCTAGCCTTAGACATCAAAATTGTAAGTTTACCTTTTTTAATTGAATGCATTTCAGCTGTAAAAATCCTTCTTCTCTCACCTCTACCATTTTCACCAGTAGCAATTTCCCAGTACAGCGGGATTTTATCAGTAGGTGTGAGGTAGCTACCTGTGAGGTGGTAGAGTACAGAAAGAGATGGAAAGACTTCCAGGGATTCATAGGCATCACTGATCCTTAATGTCACAAATAAAACAACTGCAGCCATAACTGCAAGCAAAAATACTGTGTTACCGTCTTACTTACTACATTGTTAGTGTTCTTATAGGAGGTAGTGATACAGTATCTTTACCTATTACTCATAGTACTACTCCTGCTGCCGGTGTTTCTGCTTCTTGTTCAATGGAGTTGTTCATATTTGTAATGTTTGATAAACTATAGACTTGTATACATAAATTATGTCTCCTATGTCTCTCTGTATTAATTCAGTTTTCAGATGAAAGTATGCCACTGTCTCCTTCCACGTTTCACAGTTTTATAGTTTTTTCTTTTTTTCTTTTTTTTTCTTTTTTTTTCTTTTTTTTTCTTTTTTTTTTCTTTTTTTACAAAGGTCCTAGTTTTCCTGTTAGCATTTGGGACTCCTGATTAATTTTAAAACATTCCAGATGTTTTATTCACAGACAACTTACTTTTGAAGAGAATTTTTTTTATTTTTGTACCTATGGTACTGTTGAATTTTTATTAAAGCACAGTATAGCAAATGCCAAAAATATTACAAAACAATGAGCCAATCTTGAGTGAATACCTTATTATGGGCAACTTTCTTTTTATTACTGTTATATGCTAGATTATGTCCCGGTATCTGTTCCTATACTCAGTTTTGTAAAACTGTAAAACATAATAGATGTAAACTTTCCATGTCTCTCCCATTGTGGCTGTTGCTGCATACTGGTGGGTTAGGTTACTCACTTTTCTGCTGAACAGCTCAGGCTGCCTACTTTAATAGGCTGTTCTTTCAGTGGATGCTGAACATTAAATTTAAAAAAATCACGGATGATTGAGGTAGCAGTTTTACTCCCTGCTTTAGCAGGTAAGAGGACAAAGGTTTTGTTGCCAGATTACAGATCAATAAGAGAATTCATGGTTAGTCTAGTGCTCTACACATATCTCACCATACACAGTTTAGAGATACCTGACCTTCACATTTTATCATTAGCCTGCTCTGGTCAGAGCAGCTGCATAGCATCTGTGTTAGCAGATTATATGATTCCTGTTAGTCTTCTGGTTCTAATCCAGTGCAGAAAAGTGACTAATAATAATGGCAGCAAGAAGACTGTTAAGATGATGCTCTTACAAATGTACCTCAGTTAGAAAGCCACTGTGTAGACCCTTGTAGTCCATTTCAGTAAAAATGACCAAAATGTAATAAACATAAAAAATATATAGGAAGACAGGAATTTGTTTTAAAAGGCAGATATAGAGATGGAGATGGAGATGGAGATGGAGATGGAGATGGAGATGGAGATGGAGATGGAGATAGAGATAGAGATAGAGATAGAGATAGAGATAGAGATAGAGATAGAGATAGAGATAGAGATAGAGATAGAGATAGAGATAGAGATAGAGATAGAGATAAGCTGGGGGGGAGAGGGGGAGTTTGGTTTTTTGTTTGGTTTTTTTTTTTTTATGTTGCATTTGTACATGAGAAAAGGAAACTGTACATTTCTCTGATATCATAGAATCATAAAATTATTTTGGTTGGAAGGGACCTTCAAAAGTCAGTCAGTTCCAATCCCCCTGTCATAGGTAGGGACGTCTTCCACTAGATCAGCTTGCTCAAAGGCTCACTGTTATGGGTTGACCTTGACTGGTCACCAGGTGCCCACCAAGCCACTGTGTCACTGCCCCTCCATCAACAAGCTTGTGCTTCAAGGAGAGGGACACCACTCACCAGTTACTGTCAATGGCAAAAAAGACTCCTCTTGGCAATTTTAATTTAATTTTATTCCAATCAAACAGCACAGGATAATGAGAAATAAGAACAAATCTAAAAGCACTTTTTCCCCACCCCTCCCTTCTTTGCAGTCTCAGCTTCACTCCTAAGCACTCTGCCTTGCCACCTCAATAAGCACAGGGGGATAAGGGAGGATGCGGTTTGCATTCAGTTTATCACATATTGTCTCTGACATTCCCTCCTCTCCATGCTCTTTCTGCCTGCACCAGCGTGGGGTCCCATCCACTGAAGACAGTCCTCTACAAACTTTTCTGGTGTGAGTCCTTCCCATGCACCACAGTTTTTCATGGACTGCAACAGCATGCATCCTTTCCATGAGATACAATCCTTCAGAAACAGACTGCTCTGGCATATGTCTCATACAGGGTCACAGTTCCTGCCAGAAAACCTGCTCCTGTGTGGTCTCCTCTCCACAGGTATTAGTTCCTGCCAGCAGCCTGCTCTAGCACTGTCTTTCCACAGGCTGAAGGTTTCTTCAGGGTGCATCCATGCGCTCCAGTGTGAGGTCCTCTACAGGCTGCAGAATGGATATCAGCTCCACCATCGTCTTCTGCTTTGACTGCAGGGCAATCTCTGCTCCAGCACCTGGAGCACTGCCTTCCTCTACTTCTTTATGGACATTGGTGTCTCACATTTTCTTTTATTCCTCTGTACCAGCTGCTGCTATGCAGCATTTTCTTAAATCTGTTATTCCCAGAGGCACTATGAACATCTGTGATTGGTTCGGCCTTTGCCAGCGGCCAATCCATAGTGGAGCCAACTGCTTCTGTACTACATGGAGGTAGCCCTCCCTGTTAGTTTGCCATGTAAACCGAATAAAATAATGAACAATGGGCATCCACAGCTTTTCTAGACAACCAGTTGCAACATTTGACTACCATCATTGTAAAAAGTGTCTTCATTGTATTCAATCTAAACTGATGGACTTTCATTTGCCCCTTGTCACCACAGGCCCTGGAAAACAATCTTTCTCTATTTTTCTTATAAACCTTCTTTATATATTGGAAGGCCATAAGAAAGTCTCCCTGCAGCCTTCTCTTCTCCACGATGAAGAATCCCAACTCTCTGAGCATTGCCTCACAGCAAGAGGTGTTCCAGCTCTCTGGCTATTTTGCTGGCCTTCTTCTGGACACATTGTCTATTTTGTCCCAGGAGCCCTCAAGTCAGAGGCAGTACTCCAGGTGTACTCTTCCAGGAATGAAGTCTGGGGGGGAATCACCTCCCTCACTCTGCTGGCCAGATTTTTGTGCAGCCCAGGATACGATTGGCTTCCTGTTCTGCAAGTGAGTGTTGCCAGTTTATGTCAAATTGTTCATCCTCCTGTATGCCAAGTCCTTCTCTGCAGGGCTGCTCTCAACATCGACATCTGTATGGATACTGGGCATTGCTCTGACACATGTGCAGGATCTTGACCTTGTTGAACCTTATGAGTTTCACGTGGGCCCACACCACAAGTCTTTCCAAGGTCGCTCTGGATGACATTCCTTCCCTCTGGCAAATCAACCATAGCACTCAGCTTGGTATCATGTGAAAATTTGCTAAGGGTACACTCGATCCCATTCTCTATGTTCTTGATAAAGATATTAAATGCTACTGGTTTTGGTAGGCATCCTTGATGGACACCACTCATTGAGTTTCTCTTTGGAGATTGAGCTGTTGATTGTAACTCATTGGACATGGATAATTCTTTGTCCATCTATCCATCAAACCCATATATCTCCAAATTAGAGGCAAGGACGTTGTGCTTGGATATAGTGTGCCAATGGCTTTACAGAATTTGAGGTAGATGACATCTTGTCACTCTGTTGTAGAAGGCCACTATGTTAGTCAGGCACAATTTTCCCTTTGTGAAGCCATGCTGATTATCTCTGATTACATCTCTGTCATCCATATGTTTCAGCATAACTTCCAGGAGGATCTGTTCCATGGTCTTACGGGGCACTGAGGTGTGGCTAACCTGCTAGTAGTTCCCAGGGCCCTTCTTTTTATCCTTGTTAAAAATGAATATGATACTCACTTTTATCCAGTCACTGGAGACTGGCTGCTATGACTTTCAAAATATTATGGATAGTGACTTAGCAGCTACATCTACCAACTCCATTAGGACTCTGGAATACAAATAAGATGCTAATTGATAACCTATGATGGTTCCATTCCAGATATAAATGGTATACTATGTTTGACTGTGGTTCAGTCGGCACAATAGGTTTCTGGGGCTCTTGTTTACATTAAACGAAAATAATGTTCTGTTTGCAGTGACTTTAAGCAACCCAGCTGAATATTTTCATTTATTTCTTCATTAATAGTTGCTCAAAGAAAGGAAATAAAAAAAGACTTTTAAATTGCGTGTAAATCATAGGTACGTTGTCAAAAGTATGTTTTACACTTTCACCTTTTTTCTGTTTCTTCTGATTTTGACCATATATTTATTTCTTGTAAGTTTTATGCCATTGGTATGGTTACCTGAAGGTTTCCTAACCCTTTGATTGAAATGAAGGATTTATATTGCACTGGCATATTGAGCAAATTGAAACTATTTTATTTTTTGGTTTACAGAAATAATAGAAGATATCCTCATCATAACCAGAGTTCCTGGTGCTAAGATACTTGTAAACTGCTAGAGATTGAGTGTGTAGATTGGTATGATCATTCTATTAGCTCTGTATCATGGAAAGCTTGGCTCAGTGGTGCCAATGTGGGACTGTGACTAATTTAAAGGTTTGTGCAATGCAAGTGCAGTAATTGCACAACAACAGCTGTTTACAGCTGTTTAAGTGTCAATCATTTTGAAACAGCTTTAAAAATTTCATGTGAATCCTCACCTGACAGGGAAGATGTAGACTATGCATGGTCAGGAGTATGCCCAAGCTGCTAGCCTTACATTTACTCATCACAGGGCACCTCCTGATCCTGCTGTCACCATTCCTTGGCCACAGGAAGAGCTAGGTCACCCCTCAGACTCACAGCCAGACCTTGCCTACCCGGAGTTCTGCTAGGCTCAGCATGGAGAGTCCTGTGTTGCTGCGCAGGCACAATCATTAGCTACAGCAGATTGATTTATTTCCCATCCAGCTGATGCTCTCTCTTATATTTCTCTCTTTTTTTCTCTATCCCATTTCAGAATGAAGCAAAATGCAGATGTCTACTAAGTTGTTTGTAGGAAGTGTTAGTGTCAGACAAATTTTGTACCTTTAACAGTGTTAGTATCTGTATAGGTCCCTTTGAAGCTAAAGAGAATAAAAGAATACTAAGTGTGTATATAAGATTCTATCAACAATACGTATCACACATGACCTAACAAGTGCTCCAAAGATGCTCATCACAGCCGTGAGATAGGCATTTACTTTGGGGAGGTGATATTTTTCACATACAGTGTACCAGTCTAATCTCTTTCCTCCTCTGTTTTTTGTTCTGAAGTTGCTTAAATTGACTCTACTATTGAGAAAAAACCTTCTTGCAACATCAGGCCAAATGTTGTTGGTTTACTTTTATTCAGTGTAGCTTGCTACTCCCAAATAAATGTCTCAGAAAAAACATGGCATTGCACAGAGTAATAAATGATTAAGAATACGTATTGTAAACTTACTAATTTAATGGCATTTTAATATTAATGAAGCTTTTTGGTTTCCACTATAGCAAGTAAACTGAAATGAGACTGTTACACTGTTTATAGTAATAATAACTTCAAAAAAAATTAGCTGAAGCAGAGGAAGGTACCTGTTTTCAGTACCTAAATGAAAGCTGTGCGTTTAAGAGCAGGACAGAATCACTGGTGCCTTGATCCAGTGGAGGTAAATTATGTTAATTTTGGTACTGCAAACAGTAGGAGTTGGACGTGGTCCTTTATGCTTTTGGGAGTGTCATGGTTATGATAATGTGGTGTGAGAGTCACACTATACACATGACTTTTACTCCATTTAGGATACACTAAAGGTATTCTCCACAACAGAATGTTGAAAAGTAACTTTTGTTTCTTAATTTACTCTCTTTTTTTACTATTTTGTATTAATACTTCTATGCTACTACATGTGATCAGTTATTTCTTCTTTCTGATACTTCTTGGACATAAGTGTGTCTGCAAGTGGCAGACAAGTAGCACAGTACAGAACAGCCCTATAAAAGATATTTTCCTAATGCATTTGGTTTAAAATTCATTGCATTAAAATCTGAAAACTGTGTGAATTTTCAGAGATTAACATTTGCTTTAATTCAGATTCTGTAGCAGAGTGTTACATAACGAACAAATGTATTGTATTACAAGGGTAGTCCCATTTTCTCCTGAATTAACGGTATCTATTGGAGAAAGTTGGGGATATCTTGCATTTGCGTGGAATGCATGTTACTGCTTCTTGTCTCATTTGCTGATGATGCTGTTCTTCCATCTTACAAAGTTCTTCGTGGTTTTACTAGAATTCACAATTTCAGGTTGGATATAGCCAGGCTGTAAATGCAAAAAAAAGAACCCAGACGTCAAACAGTAATCAAAAATTCCTTCACATGCATTATCTTAGGAACAAGCCCTTAGTTTGTTCCTGAATATCAGCACCAACCACAAGAGACTGTAATTAAACACCAAAGATCACAGTAAGTATTAATTAATGAAGTGACCTGATGTGCTCAGCTCTTGCATTGTCAGTTGTGCCTTTGGGCACAGCCCCCAGCTCTGGCTGACTTGGTTACTCTAATGGTGAAATGTGAGAAGTTGTGTTTAATTTTGTATGCAAAAAAAATTGAAATTATTGAATGAAGAGTTGGAAGTAATTAATTTTAAATGCTGCTGAATAAGCTTTAAGTCTAAAATTCTGTTTCAAGGAACAGTTGTAATCTCAACCTCTTTTGCTGTCTTTCTGTGTAGCCTTGAAATTTGTGATTGAAGAAAAGCTAGAAAACATTACTGATTATTAGAACTGGTGCTATAGTACGAGAGAAAGTAGTTCTAGTGGGAAGAGCTGGAAATGGATTGTTTTTAGGAAAAGTCCACTTTAAAGAGTAATTTAATTGCTTCTTGGACCAAAATCTGGTTCTTCACATTTTAGCTACAAAAGACAGAAGGCAGAAATTTAAATTTGCAGAAGTCTCTTTGAGGACAGAGGTGAGTGAGAGGAAATCTGTTAATGAAATCAAACCACTATGATTAAAATGCATAATAAATTTATAAACACTTAATAGATTTTTGGCAGTGGGACGAGGTAACATTTTAGTGCAATGTTAAAACAGAAAAAATCTGTTCTTCCAGGAAAGAACAGGAAAAAGACAAACAGAAGGATGGCTTTCTGTTTTTGAAGTTGCCTGACAAAACACATACAAATGGAATACAAAAGGACTCTTTCTAATTGAATTACAAAGTGTGTAATAGTTTAAACTGCAACAGCTGGTCTTGTGAAGCTACCATATTCCTTGGAGACCTGCTCCTTGGATTCTCTTAAGAATCTTACTAGACCAGTTCAACATTGTGTTCTAAGTCTTTGTGCTGAAACAGCAAGATGTATAGCTTAACATCTCAGTCTTTATTAAACAATAGCTAAAGTGAAGCACAGCACATGGTATTTATCCACGACTGCATTTAACTTGTGTTAATTTGCCTTTAGTAGCATCTTTCTCCCTTTCTCTGTTCTGTTCTTTTTTGCTTTAGGCTGTCACATCCTGAAGCTATCACAACCTTATAGACAACCCCTTGTATAACAGAGATTGGAATCACTGTGTAGTTCTGGGGTGCTGCTACACATTTTAATTAATAAGTTCAGTGTTGATCCTGGAAATACTTATGAGAGTTTCTTCTTGTGGTTGATGTTTCTCAATACATCCCTGAATTAGGTTGGCAAGGCTAAAAGTAAGGCCTGAGAGGTTTTCTAGTCTTAAAAAAGTAGCTATAATCATTTTAGTAACAGTCTTAAGCTTGCACCAGAAAAGTAAATTACTGTGCAATTGATCACATGAGCTTGACTTCAGATTATTTTGAAGGAGATTGCCAGCTGTGCTTTAGAAACACTGAATGATGAACTGTCAGCAAAAACCAGGACAATGTATCACCGCTACTTTTTTGTGTGGAAAGTTCATATGGTTTTATATGTAGTTGTTTTGCTTCATTGGTCAACAGGACACCAGCTAAAAATATGTCTCTTTGAAAACATATGGTGTTTATGTATTCTTTTAAAAAATGCAGTTGTGTTAATCCTAAATACTTTTTTTCTCTTTTAGTTTCCAAAATACTGTTTTCAATAGGGTTTTTTTTGTATAAGCAAAGTATTTGATGTTTCTTTCACAGACATAATGATTTTCATTTGTTTAAATGGGGATTCCTGTAACATTTAAGCATTTGATTAAGAAAAACTTCCTATTAAGCAACCACATATCAGAATGTATAGTTCTATAACACTGGATCCTGTGTCCTTACAAAGGTATTCAACAAGTTTATAAAGAAAAAAAATCTGTTTAGTAAAATACGTATACTGTCTCTGGTTTTGGTTTTTTTTTTCCTTTTAAATGATTAAATCAGACATGCTAGTTCATATCAAATGTGTTTTGTCACATCAAAATAATAACACAAGTTTTCTCTAATAAACCTAGGTTAGAAAAACAAGCCTGTCATCTGATACATGTAGGTATACCCATCCATCTCTGAAATCAGATCTTTACAGTACAAATATTCTGCATCACTTTTACATATTGCTTTATGAAAGCTTGAATTCTAGTCTTTAAGCATGAGAACAGTTGCAGTGCAATCACTATAAGAGTTGGACAGGTGGGCAAAAGAGAACCTTGAAGTTTACTGTGAAGCCCGGATGTGTTCTGACCTCTGATATATCTGGCATTGTGTTGCATTGTATTTGTGACTTGAATAATGGTGATCTGCAGAAAGGAGAAATCTGAGGTGGGGAGATGCTTTGCTCTAGCTTTGAAAATGCTTCATATGCCTTAAGATGGGACACAAAAGCAGGTGCCATCTGATTTCTCTTGCAACCTGAGAAGACTATCAAACTGCCAGAATTACCCTTGGTTTGTGGATTTAATGTCCATGACATTTGAACCTCTTGAAAATCTTACTTTTAATCTTTTAAAATTATTACATCTATACATTTTTTTCCTTTTTTACAGTATTCTGTAACTTCTCTCAAGACCATCCCAGAATTATGTAGAAGGTGTGATTCGCAAAATGAGGACAGATCAGGTATGATGCCCACTTCTGTCCACTCATAATTTTCTAGGCTTTTTTTTTAAATCATGTACAACTTGGCTACAATAGCTTCTTGGCAGTGTCCTGTTGTTTTGTTTTCTCTCATTTCTCTACGGTGTTCTGGAAACATGGCTTTCTTTTTTTTCAACAGATGTTAGTTCATTAGAAGGAAAGAAAGTTCCAAAAAAGGATTTGGCTGTATATAGATAAATGTAGGGCTTCATCTCAGCAGCTCCAAACCACAGTATGTGCAACAATTTACTTGAAAACCCGAGAAACCATTGGTGACAAGACATAATAATGTAGGCGCCAATGAAAAAATGTTGGATGCATTCATTACCCATATGGCCACGACCACTCTGAGGGATGATGTTTTGCCAGAGTCTGAAACTGTATCAAGGATGCTACATGATAGAATCTACTCTAAGACATACTGTAATAGTTAAGATTAAAGCCGAGTCTTTTAGTTTAATAGTGTAAACTAAATGAAGAATCATGGCATATAGATGAGAACCAGCTGGAAACCTTCCCCGTGCCCCCCTAACAAAATGTTCATTCAGTGTTGTTTTTCACTCTGTAAATCAGATTAATCGGCATTTATTTTTCTCTTCCTGGTGGAGAAGAAATGAATTGGTAAGAGAAGCATTTTTGTTGAGCTAAAATGAAAAGTTTATTGTGCTTTCTTATCTTTTAATTGAACTTTTGTTAATGTTGTTTCATCAAGTACTATTAGAACAGAAACAGGAGACTTGGAATTCATGGGATAATAGAAGGCCTTAAGAACTGTGCTATACTTCGACAACTTTTATTTCTACGTTTCCTTTCAGACGGTTCTAAATTTCTGATGTGTTTAACTTATGTCAAAACTTTCTGATTGCTGCTTCTTCTAACAGAGTCATTAAAGGCCATATCATCAGGTTCCCCTGTCCTTGGCAATAAAATGAAGCAAAGCTCTTACCATACTTGCTTGCATGTTACTGCCCATATAGGGCACAGCAGTGATTGCACACTCAGTATTACTTGTTGCAAGCAAAAGCAGGAAAGAAGTGTAAAGGGCAAAGACCTCTGGTTCACCCCCCTCAATTTCCCCTATCTCGTTCTACCCCAGTCTTCCCTCATCCTCCCCTTCATATTCTCCTCATTCCTTCGTCCTGCCTCATTACACCCTTCTGTCCTTCCCTTGCCTCACCGCTATCCCTTCTCGTCTTTCTTCTTCCTACCTTCCTGCTGGTTCTTCCCCCCATTCCTCATCCCTGGCACCCTACCATCTTCCCCTTTTGTCGCATTACTTTCTCCCTTCTTCCCCTCTTCTTCCATTCTTCTTACCCATTCTTACTCCCATTTTCCCCACTCTCTCCCTGTTTTCCTGTGGTCACACCATTTCTCCACACTATTCTTCCTCCATTCTTCTCTCATTCCTCCTACCTCCTTCTCTCCTCCTTTGCTCTTTCTTACCCACTTCTTACCCCTTCTGCTTCTCCTTCTTCTTTGCCATCCTACTTAGTGTTCAATTCCTCATTCTTTCCCACATACTCCCACCATTCTGTCCCATATACCTCCTCCCATTATTCTTTCTCCCTTTAAAATTCAGATAGTGGTCATAAAGTAAAATGCGGACCAATAACAAGGATGAAGTACTGGTTATGAGCTCTTCCTTTAGATTGTGGGATACTGACAACTTACTGTGTAGCTCTCTTGCTCCATGGTTGCCTCTGCAGATGAACATTTTTCAATTAAGATTTTAATTACATCTGCACTCATCTATTGCCTTGAAAAGGGGGTGACAGAAGCAGATACAGGAATTGCTGGCAGACAGTAGTAGCTCTGGGGAGTCTGCCAGTGGAAGTTAATTACAGATTGGTTAAAAGTCTTGAGCAAAAAAGAGTAGTAGTGGCATAGTATTGGCAAAGTGAAAACAATACTAAAAGCTGCTTTTTCTCACCACTTACTACATACTTAGATGAATAGGAAATAGTACTAACATCTTTTAATTTTTACTCTGCTTAATCACTGATTAATAATTTAGTGCTGAACAGGAGGGTATCACTTTACATCTCTGTACAGACTTCAGTATCTGAAGTATCTTGAAAGACCAACAGAGCTGGATCATTCAACATTGTGTAAGGCCTCATTTGATGACTTTTCATAGTTGCTTTTGACACAGTCTCTTGCCTTCCCCATATTGTAGATCATGAAAATAATATTGCCAAAGTATTGTTATTATGTGCAATTTTTTATGAAGATGAAATGTATCATAGATCTTTAGTATCCATTACATTCATGCTATTTTATATCTGTATTCTACTGTTAATTCAAGTAGCTACAAATAGAAAAGCTCTGCGGTTTCACAAAGAGCTGATCCAGCGTTCTACCTCATACTGACTCCTGCTTAGTTAGACGTTGCATTTCTCCTTTAAATGAAGACTTTCTACTATGAAGAAACTAGAAGAGTTTCCACTATGAAAGTGTAACTGTCCAAGAATTATTTTTTTAGAAGAACTAAAAGTTAAGGAAAAGTTGTCTATAGATTAGATATGTCATAGTCTAAAAACCAATTGTCAGCTTTGTCTCAGGAAAATACTTAGTTCACTAAGACAGTTAAGACAAAATTGTAGCGAAAGTAATATTCAACTTTATACTTAAATAAATATGTATATATATACACATATATAATTATACATACATACATACATATGCATATATATATACACACACATATGTGTATATGTGTATGTGTATATGTCTGTGTGGGAAAACATTTTTCCCAGTAAGATTGTTACAACAGATTTAAACCAGACAGTTCCTCATCATGGAATTACATTTTTGAACTATACAGCTGATAATATGGAATTCTTACTATTCTTTGTTCAGAGATAAGTTTGGTAAATAGCCCTGTAAATCCCATTTTCTTTCCCCATTTCATGTAAACAGTGAATAACAAGTTAGTAACATATGAAAGTGTTTGGTTACATTGTTTTCAAATTACTCTAAGCAGTTTTAATCCTAGGCAAATACTGGTGTTTAGAAGTCGGTGTGCTTTCTCAAGCATTTCACATAATTCCTTCAGCAGATTTTTGTTGTTTTTTTAACTATTTCTGTGTTGCGGTGCCTCTGGGCATGGCTGGCGGCCCAGCTCAGCCCCGCCGTGCTGAGAGCCCCCGGGGGCCGGTCTGTTCCTCCCCCGCCCGATGCAGCTGGGAGTGGCGGCCGTGGGTGCTCCCCATCTGCGGCGGCGGGGGCTGTCCCCGTCCAGGGGGACAGCTCATTGGTTCCTGTGCCATGTGCGGACAGCCGACTGACTGGCTGTCGCCCCTGTCAATCATTGTAATCCTCCGCAGCTCTCTCCCGACTGCCCTTCCCTTGCCTCTGTACTGGAACACGCCCCTGACCGCCATTTTGGCTGTCTTTACCGCACTCCATGCTCCAGTAATAAAACCCTGCTGGCAATAAGCAGAAAAGAACCCTTTCTCGTCTCTTTACTTCCCTGCTTAAATTAAACCGCTGTGCATGAACTAAGCCTCAACTCTGCAGGAGCTTTGATTCTTGGCTCAACTCTGTTCAGAGACTGGGTGAAGCCAAAGTTGCTTTCTTCAGGACATGAGACCGCTGCTAAAGGCTCCAAGTTACTCACGCTTTCTACCCACGGCATTTCTGACTGCCTGTAACTTTTGCTCAAATTACTTGTTCTTTTGGAAAAGGAGGTATTAGAAAGTCTGAGAAATGTTTTTCCAATGTGTAGTTTTTCCTCCTTGAAATCCCACCTTAACCTTCCTTTATTGGACAGCACTGGCCGGTGATCTATATTGGTGGGAAAGTCCTGTTTCTTCCTCACCTTTTTTCAAGATATGCATGGAATTCATGCACCACCACAGTCTCAGTCCTGATTCAGTATCACAAAATGTTCCGAGTTGGAAGGTACCCACAAGGATCTTTAAAGTCCAGCTCCTGGCCCTGCACAGGACAGCCCCAAGAATCCCACCATGTGCCTGAGAGCATTGTCCAAACACTTCTTGAACTCTGTCAGGCTGGTACTGTGACCACTTCCCTGGGCAGCCTGCTCCAGTGCCTAGGCATTCTCTGGATGAAGAACCTTTTCCTGATATGTAATCTAAACCTATCCTAAATCAACCTTAGGCCATTCCCTTGGGTCCTGTTACTGGTCACCACAGAGAAGAGATCAGTGCCTGCGCCTCCTCTTCCCCTCACAAGGAAGTTGTAACTGCAGTGAGGTCTCCCCGCAGTCTCCTCCAGACTGAACAGACCAAGTGACCTCAGTCATTCCTCATTCAGCTTCCCCTCAAGGCCCTTCACCATCCTCCTGGCCCTTCTTTAGACATTCTCTAACAGCTCAATGTCTTTTTTGTATTGTGGCACCCAAAACTGCGCTCAGCACTTGAGGTGAGGCTGTCCCAGTGCAGAGCAGAGCAGGACAGTCCCCTCCCTTGCCCGGCTGGGGATGCTGAGCCTGATGCCCCCCAGGACATGGGAGGCCGTCCTGGCTACCAGGGCACTGCTGACTCATGTTGCCATCGACCAGGATCCCCAGGGCCCTTTCTGTGGCACTGCTCTCCAGCCTCATTCCCCAGTCTGTTGGTACATCCAGGGTTGCCCCATCCCAGGTGCAGAATCCAGCACTTTCTCTTGTTAAACTTCATACGGTTGCTGATCGCCCAGTCCTCTAATTTGTCAAGGTCTCTCTGCAGGGCCTTTCTGTCTTCAGAGGGAGTCAGCAGCTCCTCCAGTTTTGTAGCATCTGCAAACTTACTTTATATTTCTTCAAGTCCTGTGTTCAAGTCCTTTATGACTTCTCTGAGTCCTTCTCAGATTTAAGATACTCTGACTCAGGATAATTCCAGGGGATCCTCAGGCCAAAGTACCCTCATATTACAACAGGACAGATATATGAAATTGGCAAAAAAATGCAGGGAAAATCATGGTTTATCCACAATAAAATATGGTTAAGGGTAATTGTTTTTTCCACCATCATGCATGAAGGTAATGATCTTTCTAGGTAACATAATAACCACCAAGGTGGACATTATCTCAGTTGGTTACAGCAAGGTGCTAATTAACTCTAAGGTTGTGGCTTTAAGCGCTGTACAGGCCATCCACTTAAAAGTTGGACTCAATTATCCATGTGGGTCCCTTCCAACTCAGAATATTCTGTGATTCTGTCATTGTTTGTCTTCAAAGAAAGAAAATTAAAGAGTGTAGTTTAAAAATGGACCTAGATAGAACATTTTTCCTGAAATGAAGAGTTAGCCAGAGTGACCATTGATTTTAAGCATTGTTTAATATCAACTGATGAACTGAAACAGTAATCAGTCCTTTATGCTTTTACTTTTAAGCATTAAATTGAAATTCTGGGCAGATTTTCTGAGGACACTTGAACACATGGCTCAAGACATCTGTGTTCAACAAGCTTCATTGAACCATGTCACTGTTGTTTTGGTTGTCATTAAATGGATGTTTCAAATGAAGGCAATATACTACTCTAGATCTTTATTCACAGATTGTTAAAAACAAATTCACCTTTAATATCCAACAGTTATCCTTCTGCACTGCTTTATTCGTTCCCAAAGTAACTGCCTTTCAAAGAATTACTAAAAATATTAGTTTGAGAAAGACTGTTTGAGAAAAATAAATAAATCAATGAACACAAAATTACAGATATTTTCTGTCTCAAGCTCTTGGTAGTTTTTTGTTGTATAAGAAAATATAGCAAAATTGATTTGGAAGCAGTGTTAAAAGGCATCAATTTCACAGACTGTTGTTCTCCAATCATCTCCCAGGTAAATATGTCTGAAACAACACAATACTGATTGGATCATTCCTTGTTAGAATACTGAAGACTGTTCTTAGGAAAAAACTGCATGTGGTAGCTATGTGCAAGCTATCTTCCTACCTAATTTTTGCATCCTCCCTCTTTTTCACACATTTTATGTCAGAATGACATCTTGTGATTTTTCATTAGAACTTAGCTTGCTACCTTCCTTTTACATCCATCGATCAGTCTATACAAGGGTAAACCAAATTTATTAATTTCAAACTTTTCTTTGCCTTTCCTATCTTTATCTGCTTTAGAACCACAACTTATGCATTGTTCTTCCTCAGGCCAAGATGAGAAAAAATATTAATTCACTGAGAATCAAATGCATCTGCAAAAGATGTATTGTTATTTAAAAGGATTAATTATTATTTACCCTGTATAATCCTTTTTTCTTCTTTAGACTGACTTCAAATTCCACTTAAGTGGGAACAAACCCGCCCTGTTCTTATCTGTGCAGGGTTTTTCTTTAATTCAGGTTCTCATGCTATAGAGCTTGTGTTAAAGAAATGTGATATGTATTCCTGGTACAAGTTATTGATATATTAAAACTGTAAAACAGTGCCACCTTCAGTTACAATGAATTCAGTTAAATATGAATTTTGTGATATTAATAAAACAGGAAATAGATATTCAGAAAGATTTTGATATTCCATTGACTTGTAAGAGACATCCCTTCCTCTGTCACTCAGAGCCCACATACTGCTGCTGGCATCAGAGATACACTGGTGATAAGAACCATGAGTTTTCTGAAAGTTTCCCCACTGTAGTCAACACCTCAGCATCTTTATTCAAAGTGAGAATCACAGTGCTTTAAATGGACCTGGAATTAATGCAAGTCTTAATTGACTCAAGAGTCTCTGCTGGAGGCCTGTCACAAGGAAGAAACTCAAGCATTTCTTTCAGATGATAGTAAAACTCCAAATATGAAACTTTGTGTAGACTTACTGCAGGCCCCCTTCCAATATTACATGAGCAATATGCTCATTAAATACTGCATTAAAAAAAATATTGGCAATTTTCAATGCTACTCACAGACTTTCTTAATGTAAAACCTGCCACTATTATTTTCATTATACGCAGGACAATTTAGAAATATTCTGATGTTTGGCATTAGACTGTATCACAGAAACTGCCTGTCATAAGGGTAAAGTTTCATCTGTACATGAGGTTGTCTTGATGGTTGGAGAAAACTCAAATATCCTGTAGCTCTACAGATGCTTGTATACCAGATAAAATTCCCCCTCTCACTTCCCCATGCTCTAGACATAGAGATGATGTTGAAAAATACTCTGAAGTCAGATGCTTTAAACTGGAAACATGTTATAGGGATCAATATTGATTCCCTAAAATATCATCAGATGAAGGGATTAAATTATGAGAGAAATTGCTTCCTAATTGCCCTCTTTTCTGCTTATTTGCCCCAGTACTTCTAGGACATCTATAAGCAAATGAATAAATAAATAAATAAAACTGTGAATCAGCCTACAGGTCTCTGGATTCATATTTTGCATTTTTTCTTCCTCAAGAAGAACACAGAGCAAAATATATGGTGAAGAACTAAGTGTGCAAATTTGACTGTTGCAGATTTTCATCAGATGGAGTTTCTTTTGTGCCAAGGAAATACTTTGGCACCCCAGGTCTATCAGGCAGCATAACACTTTACTGATGTGAATGAAATCTGCAGTTTTTGTGTTCCTCTCTCTTTTTGCTTCAGTAATACAAGGAGTATACTAGAATTATTTGTCAGATTCTGGAATCAAACTAGCTGCTCCATGTTCTAACCTGCTGCCTTAAACTCAGACCATCTTTTACTGTTATTTATAAAAGAATCAAACAGTATTTATTTGACCCAGACTTTTAATGACCCCTGTCTGAGTTCATAGGTATGGAGAGATGAACAAGAGGCTTTTCCTCCGGAGCAGCAGTTTGAGACTAGCCAACATAACTCCTGCTGTGCTGGTGCTTTGGAGCCTGTAGGCAACACTTGCTTTTGCTTCTTCAGTAAACAAGCATCTGAAAGCAGAGTGAAAGAGATTCAAGCTGTATCCTGGTCCACTCCAGCCTGTGGTTTCAGTGTTGTTTAGAGGAAAACCATGCTGTAATTGCCTAAGGACTGATGCAACCTTTACAGCTTCCAAGGAGTAAATTGCACAAAGAAATACTGTGTCTGCCAATCTGACTTTCTTTCTTTCCTTTAGCTGTATAGTTAAATGCTGTGTTCTAATCCTTTATTAAAAGCAGTGTAAATTCATCATATCAGTTAAGTCAAGAGGATGTTTTTAAGTCAGTAAAAATATTGCTAACTGTTCTTGGTGCTCCAGGTTTTTCTCTAGAAAAACACTGTTTGTAAAGAGATGTTGGGAAGAAAAACAATGAAAAATGGAAGTACCTTAATCTGCTCTAACTTTAATGAAAGAAAGGAGGAATACATGACTTCTCAGTTATTCAAGATGGATTTGTAACAAAGTCATCGCTTCTTCTCAGTGTCTGATTTTACAATTTGGTCACCAAAGATGCATGTTATTAAAGTTAAAAAGTCGAGAAAATGAAGCAACAAAGAAAATGTAAGCTTAAATAAAGTGATGATAAACAAAATGTTGATGCCTTTTCCTCTGTCTAGACCCCTGTGTTGAAAGCAGTGTTTTCATAAAACTCAGACAGAATTCATTTCCATAGTGAGTGCTTAATAGTTCCTGTCAGAACAAAACAGCTGGGAAACATATGGTATCCATTTCCCTGTATCACTTGGAAAAAATTTCACATATAAATAAAACCCACATAAAAGTGTAGGCCTTTGAACTTAGAATCTTATACAATACATAAATAAGTTAGTACAGTGCATTCTTTGTATTGGCCCACTAAGTTACATGCCTTTTGATGATTATTAGTATTTTTATTTCTTCTTCGGAAATGTTTTCTTAAGCACTTCCAAAAGTATTAATGTAATTTTCAGACATCCATAACTACTAAGCCATACTAATCTTTCACTTCAGATACTAATATTGCACTGAAAGTGTAGATATCTGTTTCCTTAGGAAGGTGTTCATGGCAAATTGTGTGTTTTGACCACAAATTAGATCCCACTGATATGCAGTTAGCACATGTTATAAATCTGCTTTGTTTAAACAGTATTCTTGACTTTCAGAATGCATTAACTCTTAGTGTACATTGAAAGGGGCATAGAAACTGCCTAAAGGCTTTAGTGGTTTTAGTGCTGTCCCTCAACTGAAAATAACAAAAGAAAAAAAACTCTTTGCCAGAATTCCACTGCTATGAAGATTATAAATATCACCAGCTGGGACTGTGTGAAAGAGTGCAAATTCAGTAGGATTGAGTTCAAGTTCAGTAGGATTAAGAGTTCGGTTGACTTGAGCTCCTTTCCTTCTCTCAAGTCAGATTCACTGGTCAAGTTATCCTGCAGTGCACTGAAATAATTCTCTGGAAGGTCCAGAAGTATGGGGTGTGTGTGTGTGTGTCTCTGTGTGTGTATACATGTTATACATATAAAGGATGGAAAGTTTGTCAGAGAAGCCCAACATAGAGAGGAGAAGTTCAAAAGGAAACATCATACCTAAATCGGTAGGCATATCCTTTAGATCAGAAAATCACAAGATTGTTTAGGTTGGCAGTGTCCTCTTAAAAGCATCTAGTCCAGTGTCTATGCTTAAACAAGGACAGATAGAGCAGGTTAAGCCAGATCTGTGTCCAGTTGAATTCTGAGTGTCTCTAAGGACAGAGATTTCACGAAGTCTCTGGGCAACTGTGCCAGCGTTTGACCAGCCTTACAATAAAAATGTTTTCTTGTGTTCATATAGAATTTCTTATGTTTTACCTTGTGTCTGTTGCCTCATGGCACCATGGAGAAAAGCCTTGCTCCCTGTTCTAAATGATGAGATTCCATCTGACTGTTTTCTTCCCCAAGCTAAACAGTCCCAGCTCTAGGCTGCTGTTCATATGAATTTCCAGTTCTTGTAAGAAAAATACATCTTCCAGAGGAAACAGGGCTTAAAAATTGAGTTGTTGTTACTGGTATTAAAACAAATCCACTAAAAAGTTTTGACTAACTCTCTTGTTGCCCTCCCAGAAAATTATCCTGCTCTTATGATGCCTCTCAATGCAGAGCAGAATGCAAACTAGCATAGCTGGACAGGACCACTGTAAATGCCAGTGGGCTAATTAGTCACAAAATGGGTCAGGTTGGAAGGGACCACAGTGGGTTGTCTGGTCCAACCTCTGTGCTCAAGCAGGACTGTCCTAGAGCACATGGCACAGGATTGTGTCCAGATAGTTTTGAATATGTCCGGTGAGGGAGAATCCCCAACCTCACTGGGCAGCCTGTTCCAGTGCTTAGTCATCTGCACAGTAAAGAAGTTCTTCCAGGTGTTCAGGTGGAACTTCTGTGCATCAGTGTCTGCTTGTTGCCTCTCATCTTATTGCTTGGCACCACTAAGACCCTAATCCATCTTCTTGATACCATCTCTGCAGATACATATAGACATTGGTGAGGTCTTATCCCAGTTGGCTCTTCTCAAAGCTGAACGGACTCAACTCTCTCAGCCTTTATTCATAGGAGAGATGCTCCAGTCCCTTAATAATAACAGCCCTCCACTGGACCCACTCCAGGAGCTACATGCCTCTCTTGTACTGAGGAGCCCAGAACTGGACACAGCACTCCATATGTGCCGAGTAGAGGGGGGGGATCACCTCTAGATCATTGCTGGTAATGCTCTTCCTAATGCACCCCAGGATACCATTGGCCTACTTGGCCACAAGCACATATTGTTGGCTCATGGACAACTTGTGTTCTTGGTTAGAACTTGATTAGAACTATTTTATTTATAATTATTACAATGTATGTGCTGCTTGAAGAAAGTTTATTTTCAGTAATGTCAAATTCTTCAGTTTTGATAGAGATGCCATTAAATCTGCTTAGATAGGAATGTGTCGTGTTATATATGATGGTTTCCAGTGTTTGGCCGGGTATATCTTTAAAGCATGCTATCATGTCACATGTTAGGTGGCAATCACTTCTAAATCAAGTTCCTCTATTTCTCTAGTTTCCAGCAGCAGCTGGAACTGTGGGGTCTCAACTCTTCTTGGAAATGCACAGAAACCAACAGGAATTGCAGATGTGTGCAATAAATTCAGACCAGTGAAGAGAGTTTCCCCATTAAAGCACCAGCCAGAAAACTCTGAGAACAATGAAAGTGATGACCAGAAGAACCAGAAGGGAGAATACCAGAAAGTCAGTGATTCTCAACCTGCACCTCCAAATGATGACCAGAGTCCAGGAGAAGGAGAGAGCCTTAAAAGCAAAAACACTGAGCCTGCTGTTCTGCTTGGGGAGCTGGAGCACTATGACCTAGATATGGATGAAATTTTGGATGTGCCTTATATTAAATCAAGCCAGCAACCTGTTCCTTTTACAAAGGTAGCTCCTGAGAAAAAACTTCTGGGTGTGTGTTCAACAGAGAATGGTCTAAGTGGCAAGACCTGTCCTGCAGGGAACACAGAGAGCTCGCCTGCTGGTGGGACACAATTCTGTGTGCTGTCCCCAGTGAAAGGCTCTCAGCTGAGAAAAACACAGTCCATTGTCCTTGATCAGCACAGGCATTCAGCAGAAGAATTAGAGCTTTCCCAGCCTTTAATTAAGTGTAGCTCAGTCCATGAATCTGAAGCCCAAGGCAAGGGCTTCCTCAGCAGGACAGTTATTGATCCTCATGCTCACAAAGTTGACAAGATTATGCCAAACTGCCACCGGAGGACTTTCCACCTGCAGACAGCAGTGGCAGAAAGCAAGCAGCTAGAGGAACTGAGTATGACCTGGAACAGTGCAGGGGGCCCAGAAGAGAGGAATGAAGAGGTGAAAAAAATTAAGAGCATCTTAAACATTGTAAAGGAAGGCCAGATATCTTTACTGGTAAGTATCATCTTTTTCATAAAAAATGTAGAATAAAAGTGATCTATGAGGTAGTTTATTAGGCCAGTTAAGCTGATGAAGTTCATATTTTGAACCACTACCCCTTTTTATCTTGTACATTTCTTAGAAATTAATCTTAAGGGCTTCCAAATGGAAAATACTAATATTTAAATAAAATTTGTAGCAAAACCAAGATACTGGTTTTATGTATGCATGGCCAAGATTGCTATTTTATGCAGTACACTGAAATAATAAAGAAGGCAGATGTTTTAACTAATAGGATCACTTAAATATCACATTGAAATCCTAACTGAGTTTTGCCTTTCACATTTGTGGGGCACTTTGCTCCATTATTGCTGATTTACCACAGTTGTTATTTAGAGGTTGATGATGGAAACAGAGAGGCTTCTGTTGTGTTCTGATTATTATTCAGGAGTGTTTATGCTTTCTTGTTGCAGCAGCATTCTCAGGCAGAAGCTTTCTCTAAAGCCTCGTTGGCCTTTGACACATACGAAGTTTTTTCAGTAAATTCTAGCACTGTGATCAGGCACTGTCAATGATGGTTTCCTAAGTAACTGGTTGCAAGTTAGCCCAATGATGCAGAGCATCACACAGATGCTCTCCACACAGAACAGCTGGTGGAGGCACAGTGTATTTATAAAAACTGGTTTTGTTGGATTTTTGTTTAGCTTCTCTGTTTACCAGTCTAGCTCAAGCACAAAGGCATTCTATTAACATAGAAGCAAGAACAAAGGAAGATATTCAAACCCAGACAAAGGCAGAACACAATAGTAGATTGCCCATTAGGACAGAAAAGCAAGTTAAATTCACCCTGAAATAAAGACTGGGGAGGAAAAAAGAGGATATAATAGGTAAGAAAATAGGTATTTTTTCCAGACTGGTCAAAGCCTCTAAATTAAGTAGACTTGTGGAACAATACCCTGGCAAGACGACATAGCTGTAGGAACTTAGTTATTGCTACACATTAACTCTGTCTTCAATCTTCTGTTTTCCTTTTGGAGTGTCTCAATCCAATTGTTTTGTCTCAAAATTAGAGTTGGGCAGAAACAGTGTATTACATCGCGGTGTAGAACTTCAGGTAAATATCACAACAGATTTTTTCATGGGAACAAGCTATAACATAAAAGTCTTCTGTCATGTGCTTTAACTACATCTTAAATTGTGCTTAACACAAGCTACCACTTTTGTGATGAGCAAAATTAATCAGGAACATTTTTCAAAAGTCATGGATGTTTTCTGTTCAATGAGTCATCAATTAAAAAAAACAAAGAGAAAATTCAAAATAGGCAGAAGTTGTTAAAATATGGATATTTTTGCAGATATGTCAATTACCAGACTAGTGCAAAGACTTAAAGCCACTCAAGATCTTGCGCTGTAGTGTGACAATAGCACAAGAAGGAGAGAAACTATACAGTCAATCAAGCTAGTGAGCATCCCGCCTCTGTCCTTTTGCTAATACTTGCCAGGTTCTATAGAGTGAAGTGAAAAGCTCCAGATTTTCGCTTGTAAAAGAACATGGCTGTTGGGAAACTTCCTTATATTTGGCTTGTGTCTTGGGCTGTGAAGATAAATGTATCTTTTCATCCTTTGTTGTAACTAACATACAGCTTTTTTTAACAGCCACATTTAGCAGCAGATAATCTGGATAAAATCCATGATGAATGTGACAACAATCTGTTGCATGTAGCAGCATCAAAGGGACATGCAGAATGCCTGCAGCATCTTACTTCTTTGATGGGTGAAGACTGTTTGAACGAACGAAACATTGAGCAACTAACTCCAGCTGGATTAGCAATAAAGGTAACAGGCTCTTTCCCTGCTGTAATGTGACATAAAGGTCATTTAGTTTCCTCCTGTGATGGCAGTAAGAAATGCATCCATCAGGATGTTATTTTTTCAAGCATTTTACATGAGGAAAAGAAAAAAACAACCCTGTTGGCTGGTACTACATAAGCAAAGTAAAATGAATTACTACACAAGGTGCAATATCTGCTGCATGACATTGACAATTGATACATTGTTGTCAATGCATATACATTAATTTTTAAATCGATCTGCTGACTCTGAAGAATATTTTTTATATTTTAAGAAACTTTCATTTAACTTGGATTCAGTTGTTTCCTTAGGGCGCATGAGTTTCTTGTTTTTTTACAAATACTGGTATAATCTTGTAAGGTAAGTGTGAGAACATTTTTACAAGGCTTAAAAGAATCAGGAGGTGAAAATTCTTGGTTGACTAAAGCAGTTGCATCAAAATTAAAATGTACCTGTTGCAGAACAGCATGTTAAAATCTGAAAAAAATTAATGTCCAAGTTTACAGGAAAAGTTACCATGTAGGAAAATTTGAAATTCAAGGTGTTATTACACTAAAATAAAAAATATTTCAGGAAGGCTGATGATTTAGCCATAGTGATTCTGGTTCTTTAGTAAGTGAGATTGAATGGTTGAATATAGTTTATTTTAGCTTCTAAGTACCTTAGTAACAAAGAAGGGAAGGGATGAAATAAAATATAACAGTTTCTTTTTGTTCGGGGGCTTTATTGTTATTTGCTTCTTGGGAAAAGTTGAGAAACTGATAAAAGACTAGTAGATTCCAGCCTCCAGTTTTGCATATTTGAGGCAACTCTTCAGCAACCTAGGACCCTAGTGCAGTTGGCAGTGTTGGGTTTTTTGATTTTTCTGGGTCAACCCTATGAATAGAAAATTAAACTGATATCTGGTTGTACTAATGAAATGCTCTGATATCTTAGCCCATATCAAACTGAGTAGTTACAGTCTGCCAATTTAAAATCTTACAAAATTTGAGCAATTTTTATTTCCTGTTTTTCAAGCTAGGTGTATAATGTGTTTAAAAGACAATAAATTCTGATACTCATCACTCTGATGGAAAATAGGTGCACAGCTGACATAGTATAACATTATGGGAGTTACAAAGGAAGTGCCTCCAGAAGAAGAATAAATGCCATACCGTTAGTGTTGAAAACCACTCTGGAAGTAAGGATCAACACCTACAAAGTTTAGTTATGCCAGATCTCTTAAAGACCCTTACAAATCTTTGCAATGACCCAGGACAAGTCCAGTCATGCAGGTCATCATTAGAAATACTTGTGCTGGAGCACCCTCATTTACAGGAAGAACTCCATCACATCTACACTCTTTTCTGTGGATGACAAAGTATGCTCAAGTATTATTGAAAGTAAAAGAAGCAATTGTTAAATAAGCCAACCTTTCTGGAGAAAAAGACAGAAGGTTTTATTGGCTTATTCTTTAAGTTTTTAATCAAACTGGAAATTTTTAGTAATTGTGATCAACTTTTCCCTCTTAGGATATGTATCTAGAATGGAAACAACTGGAATTTAGATTTTTTCTTTTGCTTATTTAGAATGGTCAGCTGGAGTGTGTTCGATGGATGGTGAGTGAAACAGAAGCTATTGCAGAACTCAGTTGCTCTAAAGACCACCCAAGCCTTATTCATTATGCAGGTTGCTATGGCCAGGTATGACTTTTTTTTTTACTTTTTCAAATATGTATATGCTCATATGCTCATACAATAATTTAATCTTAAAGCATGTGTATCATTTTGTGTCTTTTAATTACAGGTATTCTGAATTAGTTCAAGTAGAGCAAAATCTTTCCTAGCTGTGTAATTTTTCTCAGCATTTTCCCTCTGAAGTTGTTTGGGTTTTGTTTATTTGGTTTTTGTTTTATGAGCTTTGAGTAATGGCAAGGAGACATTAGCTGGCATATTAGGCCAACCGGTAAATCCTGAGAACATCTACAGAGATCAGCTATCATCTAGAGAACTCATAGGATACCTCAGAAGATCAACAGATATTTTTGCATAGTTCATGTACTCTTTCCAGGAGAGATTAATCTCAAAAAAATTTTGCAATTTAAGAATTCATTATATTGGCAGTGAAGTGTGGTGGAACTTGAACATCATTTGTCTAGCTTTAGCCACTTTCTTTGAGAGCTACATACAGCAATGTGTTGTAAATCAATCCTGTTTCACATCTAACTTATCTATTAAAATAATAATGGGACACCACTGAAGTACAGCATTCTAGTGCTTTGCTAATATTGGGAGGAACATATATGCCACTTAATTACACTACATTCTCTTCCCACAATGTTTCTTTCTTCCTAAGTAGACCTTGCAATAACCCCTCTTCTACAGACCTTCTCCAGGATCTGCTATGGAAGGAATGGTGATCAGATATTCTTCTGTAATTTCTTTGTCAGATGGACCACTTTATACCACAGTTTCTTTGACCGATATTAAAGATAAAACATGGAATCACAGAATGGTTTGGGTTGGAAGGGACCTCACAGATCATCTAGTTCCAACCCCGCCCATATAGGCAGGGACACCAGACCTCACTGATTTTGTCCTAATGTTTTTTACTCTTGTTAAGAGACAACAAGCAAAATATAACCACTAAGAAAATAATTTTTTGCTGTGCAAGTGTGGTTGTCTCATTCAGTGCCATACAATTATTTTGGCGTATTTCTGCTGTAACTGCTCCTGTTCAAGCATGAATTTACCCTAGGGGAAAGGAAAGAGAGAAGGCAGGTTTGGAAGGCTGTGGAGCTGTAAGTCTGCACTTTCTCTTACTGTTTCCATAGGCACACCCACACCCTTGTTTTCACGCTGCGCTAAGATCTCCTTTTTGTTCACTCACCTACTATGCAGGTGTTACTGGTTTGAGTTAGGACCCTGCTGGATATATAGATTGATGGTGTTAGCAAATTTGGCCTGTAAACCCAGCACTGAGTATACTGAATATGTGAGCCAGATCAGAACTGCATTAAAACAAAGCACACTGGGAAAAAAATGTTTGGAAGAGAAAGTTGCATGTGAATGTAAATTAAGATTTTCACTTGATTAGCCTAATTTTGTCCTCATCTCTACAAACTAAATCCAATGAAACTTCAGGGCTTTTTCAGTGAGCTGTGCTATCTACTGCCAGAAACAGATCTAGCACACTTTATCTAGATTCTTTTCAGAGCAGAATGGAAGCTCTACCACTTAAGAAACATCAGCTACAATCAGCCACCCATGACATTTGAAAAGGTGATATATAAATTGCTGCCAAATTTTCTTAGTTAGCTGAATGCCAAAGAAAGTTCACAGGTAATGTCAATTATCTCTTTTTTTAATAATCCATAAACAGCCTGCAACCATGAGGGAATGTTGATGCTGAAGGGGTGCCAGACTACCTTACCCAACTGTGTTAAAAAAAAAACAAAAAACTTTGAGAAATTTAAACACTTAGTTGGCATTGTCCTTGAAGCTTTAATTTATTTTACCATTACTTACACAAGAGATAATCAATGTAAACACTGGTCTTGGCAGAATTACAAGAGTAATATTTTTACAAGGAAGACCTGTTATTGAATCCTTTTCTAAGAGTCAGTCCATCCATTGTTTCCCCAGGTGTTAGACATGTGCACCATATTTTTCTTCAAGAATTATAATTTAGAATGGGCAGTAGAAGAGAATCCGTAGCAAAGCTCCTAAGTTAAAGGTCATGAAACCACAGTAACGGCCTGTATCCCAAGACAAGTCAGTAAAATTGTATTTTTCCAGGGAGAGAGAGACCACGTAAATTAATCTGATTGAAAAGGACAAAAGCTTAAAGTCAACCTGTAGCCTGGTCAGCATACCTCCTAGCAAGGGTTTCTTTAAGCATGAGATTATGCAAGGGAAACCATGATGGTTGGCAGGCCTCTTCATGCTGGTCATAAGTCATGAGTACAGGGCATGCCAGCTGTGCTTGGCACATTCACCATCTCCCAGGAAGATGGTGGTGCAGTCCTAAGTGCATGTCGTCCTAGTCCTGACTAAGAGCTTCACAGGGCTGGAAACTCTTTTCAACAGCCACGTTGTGATAGTATGGATTGCACAAGTAAGAGGCAGAGGATGGGGAATGCCAAGAGTTTGTGGCTTCTGAACTCCAGAGAATGTAGAGGGACATTGGGGAGCCAGCATAAAGCATGACTGAGGGCCAAGAAGGGATACTGTGTACAACTTGATGGTGATACAGCTCTGAAGAGCACAGTGGGGAGGAGTGTATGACATTCAGATTTACAAGTGCCTAACGAAACACCTCTTTTTTACACCTCAGGATATTTGCATTTTTACAAAGGTAATGTGTTGTTTTCACTCATTCCTACTCCTCTTCTGGGAAGGAACATTGGAAAGGGCAGCTTATTTAGTTAATATCAAGTGATGGGGCTAGGAGCAGCTGTAGAGTCAGTGCTCTTCGCCATGCTAATCCTTTTGTAGGCCATGTAATGATTTAAATGGTCCATGTTACTTGTACTTTCCCTGAAATCTTATTATAGAGAGGTTTGAATTATTTTAGGTCTAGAATATGCCAGAGGGATGTTAATAACTGCTAGAACATAATACCACTGTAGGTCTTAAAAATAAGATATTCTGAATAATTCATCAGTACTTATCAGTTCCTATTACATAACAAAGAAGTGATTATTTTTCATTGTCTTTATCTGATGAATTTTCTTGTTATTTTTCATTTTGTCTGAAAAAATTGAATTGCAGACTGTATATATATTCCTGAGAACACTTTTCTTGCAAATACGTGATGTGAGTGTGTTATATTTTGTTACATGATGGTTTTGTTTTCCTTAGTTGTAAGTGAAAAAAGTTTGTTTGCTTTTTTCGGGTTTTTTTTGGTTAAGGATAACACCATTGAAACACAAAATGTTTGAGTACAACTATGACTTTGTGCCTGCAATCACTTGATGAACAGATAGTCCTAAGTACGGATGATTGAATATAGCCACCCAAACACTTGATTTCCTTATTGATAAGATAAATTACTAGAAAGCATCATTTGATTCATGCTGATTGTAATCACAAAATTACAGGACATGCTTAACCTTCTGAGCCCTATTATGTTCCAAAGAAATACATGACTTCAAAGTTACCGTCATCTGCCAATTCAGCAGATATGTTTTGCTAAAATATTTTTGTTTTCATTATAAAAACATAAGGGCAATTCATAGGAGTAGTATAATCCTTCTTCATTGCTGGCCAACACCACTGGAATATTGAGAAATTGCTCAAAAGTATTTTTAAATGGATATGTGACCTGAAGTCATCTCTCCATACTGACTGTCCAGCTGTATTTGGCATTCAGCCAAGGAGAAGTAAAAATACCTATGCCTTCATCCTGTAATAAGAACAAAGTTGCTGCTAACGTGAAGATACAAAGAAGATAGGTATCAGACAGACCAGCCCTCTGAAGCAGTAAGCAGAGACCCAGGTGCCTAAGTGGGCACAATCATTTGGAGTAGCCCTAGAAGAGTCTGGCGATCCCTCTCGTTTTCATTGAGATTAAAATTTCTGTGGTTCTGCAACAGAAAAAATATAGATGTATATACCTAACCTTTGTAGAATTTTCTTATTTTCATTCTTTCTTTTCTCTACTTAAATACTGCTCAGAGTCCTGTATATGCTTTCAGTACTATTTTACTTAGGTACACTTCAGTTTTCCATGTTCCTAATTGTGGGTGATTTTGTACTTGTGCATCACTGAAGTTACTGAGGTGCTGCAGGTTAAGTCTGTGGATCAATGCTTGCCTCAGCAACACTAGAATACACAAAGCCCCTGTGAACTGAAGCTCCAAGTCAGTATAACACAGCAGATATCAATGCAAGACATTAAAAAATGCATATTTAAATAAAAAAATTGTATAGAAGGAAGTAATATACTCTTTTTGCCTGTTCAGATAAAAAAAAAATGGATAGCTTTATTCAGCTAACTTTTCATGGACCCCAGTTTTCTATGTAATCTATAGATTTATTTTACATTTTCCATGCATATCATACTCAGTAGGGTGAAATAAAGTTTAATCTGGAGAGGCATACAAAGTTCCTAGAGAGAAGAAATTTTTTGCAAATAAACTTGCTGGAGAAAATAAGAAGTTAAATAAGCTTAGCGCACATGTATAATTCTCCATTGTTAGAAAAGAATATCCAGATAAATGTGTATTGCACCTACATTCACACACAAAAAAATAAGTTTCTACCTCAGTTTTGACTTCCGGACTTTCAGTGGCAAGTTTTTGCAGTCCAAGTCTCCCCGTCCTTTCCAACATGCAGGACATACAAATGGTCCGTTAGTCAATACATTGAGATCTTGGGATAGCAGTATTTCCTGGCTTTAGTTGTGTTACTACTTCTTCAGCACAGCTGCCCAGAGCTGGGGAATTATTATAGATTTGAAGAAACTAACTGCTCAGCTCTGTAATCTAAGCATACTCCTGTTTTAATTTTCCAAAGAGTCTTATGAAGTTTGATCAAATTTTATGATCTGATTTTCAGATTGATATATGGGTTGTTCTGCCTCAGGTTTCACCACAGAGGCACACATGATCTTTATGTACAATTTCTCAGAATGTGTTACAGTACTCATATTTTTCCTACTATGTCTTTTTTATAAAATAAAAATTTCAGCTTATTTCCATGTGGGAGGAAAACCCCAACCCCCTCCCAAAAAACCAAACCAGAAACCCATAATGTACTAAGTCCTACAAAGTTAAGAGACTGAAAACAGGGAATTATTGGATAGTATTAGTAACAGATGGCAGTGCCAGTATTCCTTTAGTTTAGCTTTTCATTATTTCTTATATTTTGTGACATTTCTCTCCCCCTAGGAGAAAATCCTTCTGTGGCTTCTTCAGTTTATGCAAGAACAAGGGATTTCACTGGATGAAGTTGACCAGGATGGAAATACTGCTGTTCACACAGCTGCTCAACATGGCTATCTAGGATGCATACAGGTAGAGTGATAGCTATAAAGGAAACCTCCAAACTTCAAGCTTGGATGACAAAAAACAAAAACTATTATGGGAAATACATTAGAAGGGAGAACTTTAATCCAGTAGGAGTCAGACTGAAATACTGAAAAGCTCTGAGTTTTTGATCCTATTCTCAATTATGCTGTTGTAAGCCTGAACCTGTATTGCAAGATGAAAGTGTGCTTATATTGTTTATACAAAAGCAGCTAGTGTGTATGTTTTTGTGTTACAAAAGGGCAGCCAGTGCAGATATGTATCCTTGTCTTATTGTTCTCATATTTGCCTTCTGTTTCTTTTTCCATTGAGTGTTTGTAGCTCTCCAAATTAGGGGAAGCATAAAAGATAACTTTGAAGGATTTACACCTTTAGTAAACCATCCTTTTTTGGACTTACCACCCTGGAATGGATCTGTGATATTCAATACAAGATGATGCTGATTTCTAACTAATTCTCCATGAATCATCTTGGCCACTGAAAACAATACAATTCTGTTGTTTAGAAGTGCTAAAAATGGTAATTTCTCCATTTGAGAAGGCTTACACATCTACCATACTTACGGGAGCCAGATCTGATTAAGCCGGTTTAGATACCTCCGTCCAGTACCTGTGTTCAATGCAGGTGTACCAAAAAAAGCCACAGAGTTGAACTGAATGGCTGGTCATAGAGTCATAGAACTGTAAAGTCATTAAGGTTGGAAAAGATCTTGAAGATCATCGGTTCCAACCAAAGTGTAGCACCACCACTGTGTTCACCATTAAACCGTGTCTTCTAGTGCCATATCCACACAGGTTTTGAACACTTTCAGGGAAAATGGCTCCACTACTTCACCAGTTAGTCTGTTCCAATGCATAACAACCCTTTCTGTGAAGTTTTTTTCCTATTATCCAATCTAAAGCTCCCCTGGCATGACCTGAGGCCATTTCTTCTTGTCCTGTTAAATTGTTAGCTGGGAGAGGAGACTGATCTCCACCTGGCTATAACCTCCTTTTAGACAGTTGTACAGAGCAATGTCCTCAGTGTCCTTTTCTCCAGGCTAAACATCCCCAACTCCTTCAGCTGCTCCTCATAAAACTTGTGCTCCAGACCTTTCGCAGCTCCATTGTCCTTTTCTGCACTCGCTCCAGCACCTCAATGTCTCTTTTGTCATGAGGGGCTCAGAACTGGACACAGGGCTCAATGTGCAGCCTCACCAGTGCCCACTAGCCACACTATTGTTAATATAGGCCAGGATGCCCTTGCCCTTCTGGGGCATCTGGCACATGCTGGCTCATGTGCAGCTGCTGTCGGCCAGCAACCCCAGGTTCTTTTCTGCCAGGCAGCTTTCCAGCCACTCTGCCCCAATCCTATTGTGCTGCATGGGGTGGCCCAAGTGCACTTGAACCTCATACAATTGGCCTCAGACCTTTGAGCTGTCCTATCCAGACCCCTCTGCAGAGACTTTCTGCCATCCAGCAGGAATCTGTGATTCTCTGCAGAATCTTCCTACCGCCTACTGTAATCTGAGTGCTTACTGGGGGTGCACTCAATCCCCTCATCCATGTTGTTGATTATGTTAAACAGGTCTGGCCCCAACACTGAGCCCTAGGGAATACCACCGATGGCCAGCCACCATCTGCATGTAAATATGCTTACCACCACTCTCAGGGCTCTGCCCATCCAGCCCATTTTTCACTCAGTGAACAGTACATCCATCCACCTCAAGGGAGCCCATTTTTCCAGGAGAATATTATGCAAAACAGTGTCAAAGGCTTTACTAAAGTTTGGGTAGATATAGCCACAGCCTTTTCCTCATCCACTAAGCAGGTCACCTTGAAATAGAATGAGATCAGGTGGTTCAAGCAGAACCTGCCTTTCACAAACCCATGCTGGCTGGGCAAGATCCCCTGGCTGTCCTGTACTTCATGCATGAGGATGATTAAGGTGATCTGCTCTATGAACTTCCCTGGCACTGAGGTCAGGCTGACAGGCCTCTTGTTCCTTGGATCCTTCTTTCAACCCTTCTTTTAGATGGGTGCCACATTTGGCAGCTTCCAGTCAGTGGAACTTACCTGGTTGGGGAATAATTTACCAGCACTTCTAGTAAATTACTGAAGATGAAGCAACTTAACTTAGTGTTGAATTGCAGATGTACCCTTTGTCCATCAAATATGCTAGGACCGTTAGTCATAGGAGTACATTTCAGTATTTGTGTTGTCAGCACTTTGAGTAAAAGCTGTTTGGAGAAGAAATAATAATAAAATTATTCCAGGAAATTGCAGAGAAGGATTTGATAAACAAACTAGTCATTGGAGAAGAAGAGATAAAAGAATAAATAACCACTTGGCAGAAAGGCAAGAAATAAAAATTGAAGTAGTTAGTTCAAGTAAGGGAGGAAGACATGTCTAAGAAGGAGCAGTAATTCTCAAAGGACTCAGATATTTATCAGTAAACATGTTATTCCTGTTACCACACATGAACTGATTCACGTCATCTCTTAGGCCACTGCAAATACAGAACATTTGTATTAGTCCAACCCTAAAAGAAAAACAGCTAGTCAATTTTCATTAGCTAACCTCTTCAGAGAGCTAAATATATTTGTGCACATTGCTGTGATGAATCTACAGAGTAGAATAATAATAAGCAGAGATTATTATTATTATTATTATTATTATTATTATTATTATTACAGCAATCTATTTATGTATCTGGACACTGAGAAGATGTAACTCCATAAAAAACAGTTTGAGAGTCTCACATAATAAAAAAAGAAAAATAGGTTAAGCTGAATGAATAGATTTGAAAAAATACATTCAAATAGATTTGGAGAACATGACCATCTCTGCATTTTTGTATTGAGGGGACATGTCCTTTTTCTTAAAGGTGTGAGGAATGGACCCTGCAGAAATACAAAAATGAAATAAAGTATCACTGAATCTAGTGGATTTATTACTGTGTTGCAGACAACTACTATGATCAGTTGGAAAAAAGTGGATAGAGGAAATGTTTATGATTTAGTAGTGCAGAGCATAGTTGTGGCAGATGGGGTGCTACGGAGTGTGTGTTTAGGGCTGTTATCTCAACAGTGCCTCAAGATGTGCAATGCATTTGAAAAAGAAATAAGCGTAGATGATTTTGAACAGAGTGGTGACATCTGCAGGCTGTTTTAGTGGATAAAACTGAACAAAAAAGAGACTAGCCCTGCTTTCCCTGTGAAGAATGAACCTTAATAAATGGCTTAGAAGTCTCAAGATTGTTTTATTTTAGGTATTGTGATTAAGCAAGTGCTTTGTATTGAAGTGAAGCCATGAGAAATAAATAATCCAAATATCTAGTGATGATAAAAATACACAATGTTAGCAATGTCACTTCACTAACACTTTACAGTCTCAAGTGCAGTGGATATTTTATTGTGCTGTGAAACAAAATAAGCCCTCTACCTAGTAATCTTATAGTCTAATTTAAAACAATGTACAGTGAATAATCTGGTAAGAAGAAAGAAGTGATAAAGAAACAGGGAACTATAAACAGCAGCATAAAAAATGAAAAGTCCCTGTCCCTCTTATACACTATGTTTATGAGCAGATGATGCTCCTGTCATGTTTCAAATCATATGATTACTTTCTGCAAGGTCATAACTCTCCTTCATTTTCTTCTTGACAAATTAAACACAATCTATTGACATAAGTTGCAATGCAAATGTTCGTAACTTTCCTTTCTGTATGGTTTTAGCAGATCAGACAGACCACTATTCCACTTGTCAGCAGATGTAGAGGTCTCTGTGTCTGCTGTTTGTGGTTGACAGAGTTGCTTTAATCCTCAGGGGTTTACCAGCTCTGCTTGGATAAGTCAACCAAGAGCTCAGCCACGCAATTCCTCTCCTGCACGTGTATGTGTAAAGTTAATGGTGCTGTAGTTTCTGGGTGTATATAATCAGAAATTTTCCAAATCAGTGTGCATAAAGCATTGTGAACATTTAGATTTTCCTATTCTACCTACTCCATTAGTGCAAGTAACACCTAACACTGATCATCACAAACAGATCATAAAGACGGAAGACCTGGTCTCAATTCTTGCTTCAGTTGTTTGATGTCTTGAGGTCAGCCTGACAGAACTTCTTTTGTACTTAGAACACTCTGAATTCTGGTCCCAGAGTAACTCAGATGTCATGCGTACAACCTGTATAGTTCTCCAGCAGCAAGCTATGGTTCTCTGCCAGTACTGTAACCCAGAGATATACATTAGCATATAAGACATTATTTTTCTTAAATACTAAAAGCTGACACATATTTCAGTATGTCTTCAAAAGAAAATAGGGACTAGCCAAGGAAGTGCAAAGCAATCAGGCATCTTTCAGCACTGAAAAACCACAGCAACCAAATCCCCCCAAAATTCCAATCAGATTCATAAAGCCAATGTACAGATCTTTATCTGCCATAAGAAATTTGACCCTGTCTAACCTAAAGTATCTGCCCCATCTTTCATAGCCAAACATAACTTAGGTAAGAAATCAGGACACTAAGACTGCTCTATTGAGTGTTTTAAACATAGGGATTCTGCTGTGGTAGGAAATTGAGATCTAAACCATAAAAAAAAGTCAGCAAACACTGTTCCAAACACATTCCTAAAATGAGATTCTAAGGGTGTGTGAAAATACATTGCAATGTGGAGATCCCAAGGATAGCTACCAGACCTGGTAAGCCATTACAGCTCATCACCCACTATAAACTGGCTAACAATGTGTTCACGCTGCTCTGGACTCTGATGTTATCTAGAAGAGATGTCCTGTGTCTTGTTTCCTAGGTCTGCCATGTGTAAACACAATATTCTGTAATGAGTAGATAGGTGCATCTGAAAAAGTTTATTACTGTAATGCGGGAGAGAATCAATAGGCGGCCAAATGAAAGTCCTCTGTTTTCATGCTGTATGAATGCTGAAAGTGATGCTGTGCTGTACAAATGAATGAACAGAAAACAAATTAATTGAGTAGAACTTCAAGGGGAGAGGATGGAATAATATATACAATACATTCTTTGTATTGCTCTTCTGAAGAGCAGCTCACTAGTCAGGGCAACACTCACTCTTCTATGTTATTGTTGCACTCTTCTATGTTATTGTTGAGTGGTAGAATTTAATTGGTATGTGGTTTGAACTCGAGCTGCATACAGACTTATCAGTGACTAAATTTTAAAAATGAGATTGGCTAAACTAACATTTTCAAGCATTTTATTGGGGAGTTCATTGTGTCCAACCATTCAGGTGCTGATCAGAAGTCAGAGCAGACTTACAGATGTTACCCTTCCCTTTTATGTTTTTACAGACATTGGTTGAATATGGAGCAAATGTCACCATGCAAAACCACGTAGGAGAGAAGCCCTCACAAAGTGCTGAGCGACATGGACACACCATGTGTTCCCGCTACTTAGTAGTTGTGGAGACATGTATGTCATTGGCCTCTCAGGTTGTCAAGCTAACTAAGCAGCTGAAGGAGTAAGTGTTTCATTGTCAGCAAGGATTGATCTTAAAACAATGCCCTACTTCATCTTCAATTTATTAGCAGTGTCTGTTTTCTTCTTCTTATAGATGACATTTTCAAGTCATATTTCTACCTTATTTCTCCACTCTTTCCTGCTCTCGAGTATTTGCCCCTTCACCTTTAGCAGCTCAGTTTTTCAGCTGTTGTTTTTGTGGCAGTTTGTTGTGAACATAGATGAAGGGAGTGGCAGCTGAAAAGGGTATGTATGAAGCAATCCAGTCTCTTTTTCCTTTACATATATTGGGATCACATCATTACAGACTATTATTTCTGTAGCACATAGCATGCTTTTGTATACAGTGAGTGGCTCTTCCCAGATACAGTGCCGGGTGTTGGTGTTGGGAGGAATAGTAGAAATAGCATTTGGAAGGATTTTTTTTTTTTTACTTGGAAAGTCACCAAAACCCACAATGGCTACTCAGGAAATATCTTCTGTTCTGTATTTCTTCATATTAACTAGTTTTAATATTTTGGTATGGTTTTTATTAAACATTCTATAAAAAGCCTATTATTTTGAAACACAAATTATTCTAATTGTTTGCTTTGATTGTAGGTGCAGTTACTGTGACTTAACAAGTCAATAGGCCCATAAGCATGGACCTAACATTGTACCAACTTAGATATGTGATCAAGAGCTTATCAGCTATAACAGTCCATGAAAATGACTTCTGATAACCCCATGTTTAGAGAAGGCCATATCATTATATTCAAGCAGCATGTAGCTAATTGTATTGGGTATAAATTACAATACTCTGCTAGCAGGGCAGCTGCAGAGTGGCCTGAGAACAGGTGAGGGGCTTCCCTTTGTTGGACAGCAGACCCACTACAGGACACAGCAAGCCCCATCAACCATTTTTATAGCACCTCTGTGAAACCAAGTTTAAGAAAGAACAGAAAATGCTGGAGAGGAGAGGAGAGGAGAGGAGAGGAGAGGAGACTGACAATCAGAGGGAACAGCAAGGTCAGAGGAGCTGGAGGTGCACCATAGTGGAGAAGGCACACCCGCAAATAGACTGTGGCCCATAGAGTACCCATGGTAGAACAGGTACATCCCTGGAAAGGGCTGCAGCCCATGGACAAGCCCACACCACAGCCAGTGGTTTCCTGAATGGAATGCAGCCTGTCAAAGACCCACACTAGAGAACAGGAAAGAGTGGGGAAAAAGGAGCGTAAGAGAGAAACTGCTGCACATGAACCCTGACTGGTGCTGCATGTTGGCTTATGGAAAAGACTGGGGATAACCTGCAGCAATGACAAGAGGGAAAGAGAGGTGTCTGGAGTGAAGCCTGAGAATGGTGGAGAATAGGATCTATGAGTGCAAATGAATCTGGGAGAGAAGTTGAGCTTGGAAAAGGGGACAACAAATGTTTTAAATGTCTGTGTTTCTTTGTTTCCCAATACCTGAACCAATAATGAAATATTTACACTAGTTGACCTTGAATTAAGTGAAATTCGCCAGGCTGAATCTCTTTTTCCCATTACACTAACTGGTAAGTGATCTGCTTGTCTTTGACATTTTCTCTTTGCAGTATCTTCATTCTTTTGCACTTACACTGTCAAAAATACCAACACTGAACTAAGAATCATTATAGCATTCACAGTTTTCATAATTTTAGAGCCTGCCACTGTTCCCTGGATATTTCAGTGTACCTCCTTGTAGTTGGTCCATTTGCTGAAAAATACAATCAACTAATATAAAGGATGAAAAAAATAAACATCGGTCGTTTCCCTGGAAGACAGCATTAGCATCTGATACATATCAATATATAATGAAATGTATTTTCCCCATAATTCAGCAGAACAATAAAGAAAAATGCCACACACACCAGGAAGTAGAAATGGCAACCACAAAATACCCGTATTTCAATTCTCTTCAGTTCTCACCCAGTACTTGTTATAACTGTTAACTCTCATAGTGAAATAAAAGAGTTGTGATATCAGTCAGCAGGCTGCTCACTCCCACAGAAATAGTCTCGTTGTGACTTTCATGACAAAAGCATTAACGCTTTTCCAAGTATGCCCAGTCATCTCACAGACTGCATCCATAGGAAGTCATTTAAATGATCCTTATCTGGCCTCTGATGGGTTTCTTTGCTTGTTTCAGCTGAAGTTAAATGTGTTTCCCTTAAGCAGCATATTTTTCAGGCTTCAGATTAGTTCCAGTAAGTGCAACAGCAGCCTTTTCTCCCTCTTCTACAAAGAGATGTAAGTCTCTTGTGTAACCCTGTTGCAGTTTACTGAGGCAATGAAATAATCTATTTTCTGCTTGAAAGAGCAGCTTCTGCATGACTGTTTGGGCTGCAGGCCTCTGGCCACAAATGGTTTTGATAAATGCAATGGACCATTTTCAGAGGCTCATGTTCAGGAGCCAGAAGGGATAATGGAGAAAGACTCTTGCCCTGTTTTGCAGTTCTTATCCTTCTGAAAAATCCAAGGATGGTACAAAGTACATCCCTAGAGCAGCTTGTCAAGGGCATCTCTGTCATAGCAGTAGAATCCATTGGCTGCAGCACTGTTGAAGATCCTGAAAGTGTCAGATGGCAACAGGTGGAAATCAAGTTTACTGTCTAAGTCACTTCAAACACCTCTTACATAGGAATAGCTCCAGCCTGGGCAGCTGAGCCGGCTTTCCTGGATTTTCTCCAACTACTTCTGCCAGTGTTAATGAACATTGTTCTAGAGACAGAAGAGGTGTGATTGTATCATGGATTATCTGAACAGTCAGTATCAACACTGAAAGCTTTTATGTGCTTCTCAGCCTTCCCTCGGGTGCCATAAACATGAGCTGATCATGCAATCTTCTTTGTTTTGAGTGCCTTATTAATGAAGCATAAGAGCCTTATCTGATAACACTGTTTCCCCAACCACCAGAAGACTGGAAAGGCTGATGTTCTGCAAGAATAAAAGCAGTGAAGGAATGGTCTTAGACAAGTACTTACTAAGACCTTTGATTTTAACTCAAAGCAGGATGGATCACTTTCTATTCTCTTTTTATGGATTCTTCCAGACACCAAGCAACATAGAACAGCTGTAAAAAGAAGTTATTCCAACCCATCACACAGTTCAGAACCATTCCTGAACAGAAGGCACAAAATGGAAAGAATAACATCGCATTTTTCTAGTCTTCACATCATTCAACTCTTTGAACCAAAGCAGCTCACATGACAAATACATAGAAAAACATTCTCAGCTGAGTCTAAGTCTCCATTCAGAAAGAAAAGCCTTTCTATTTGAAAGAAGGAAATAAGTGGTATTTACAAATGTTCCATCAAATCTTTACAAGAGAATTAACTAAGGGTTTTCCCCAGAAGAGAAAAAAACCAAGCAATTCTTTCCATGGGTGGAAAGGAAAGTGGCCCACAAAAACCTGCTGTTACTGACTGCAAAATATAAGCTTTGCTTTACATCTCTTGCTAATTACAAAATTTTCTGAACTAAACCAAATACTTCAGACAGTTGCAAAAGTTTTTCATAGAAGCTATACAAAATTGCTTTCATTGTACTGCCTGAGGTCTCCATAGGTCTTACAATCTTAGTTATTCCCTCACTGATTTCATCTGCCTAAATAAGTCCATAGCTGCCACTGTAGAAAATTCCTACATGCAGTATGACTTGTATTAGTTGGGCTTTCCTCATCTGAAGAGACCGTGACAGAATTAAATTTATGTCAGACATAAAATTAATGCTTCCAGAGACTTCTTTTGCAATGCTCCCTGATGATGGACCTGCATTCCCACATCGCACTGTCCTGCATTTATAGATCTGGATGAACAAACCAATTAATGAATGAGGCACCTACTGATTCTTTTGGTACACTCCAAGCCAAAATCAAGCCAAGAAAAAGATCAAAGCAAAATGAAGAAGATGAGAAAATAATTTAATATTCTCTGTTGTAGGCACTTTTCTGTGTTCTGTAAAAGATATCCATGATTTTCCTGGAAATTCCTAGGACTAGCTGTTAAAACAGCTGAACAAAAAAAATTTGTTGTGGTATGGTAAAGCGTGTGCAAGTTGCTGATGTTTTTGGCTGGTTGGAGTTTTTTAGGGGTAGTACGTGTTATATAGATATATGGTAAGAAACCCCATATAAACTTTACAATGTTCATCTCTTTTTTACTTAAGTCAAGCCATTTTATGTTCTGCTTTGTATAGTAGCCATTCTTGTGTTATTTGAAAAAAAAAAATGGAGAAGTAAGAAAACATGCTACGAAAGATACTCCAGTAGAGCCCAGTGCCTCAGCCTATTCCCTCTGCAGTTACTGAGCTCCCTGATTTCTTTAGGAGGCAGTTGTGGTCCAGAGATATCTAGGTGGACCCTGAAGGGTCCTTATATATTACTCACTGGAAATGCTCTCTAAGTTAGACCCTCATAATTTGGCCATTAATTATAATAAAAGAAGTATACCCTCTTACCCTGAAGCTATAGTGATCTTGTCTCCTAAATCAGTGTGGCTTTAATACTTTGCAGTATTGCTATTCCAAGAGGTTGTGATCCTTTGTCTTCCATGTTAGATATATATGTGTATGTTATATATATTTAGGGATAGTGCTGGCAATATGTGTGGGTGTCTGTGAATTATGTACTAACTAGTTAAATGTGGAAACAGAGTAAACTTCAACTCTTCCAGCACAGTGAATTGTTTAAGTGAAAAGAGAACATTAACTCAAGAAGAAAACATGTCAGAGATTTCCACTAAAGCTAAAAACATAAAAAACTGTTAGCTGCACTACTTAGATATTTAGAAATAGAAACTGAAGGAGTGATAAAAGGAAAAGAAAACAGACTAATCACAACCTAATCTCAAATGAAAATTTCCCTGGCTCTTAGAACATCTGGGGAGATGCAATATAAGCCAATGTTGACAGATGTTAGGAATAATTTTAAAATAGTCTAAGATAGTGTGTAGGCCAAAGGAAGAAAGAAGGAAAATGAAAGGAAAAAAGGATCTACATAAAGCATGGCTATATTGTAAAATGTGCTGGCAAGGCAGTGTGTCAAGATCACACCTTTGTTTCTGTAGCACTTTTCAAACTCACTTTGATATATTCAAAGCAATACATTTGTTTTCTGCCAGCCCTGTAAGTACAACCTCTGGTCTAAAAAGTAATCTGGATTCTTTCTGGCTTTGACATTGCCAGCTACAAAGACTGGATTTGGAACTCAGTTAAATCTTCTGCTGATAGCATGCAAGCTAGGAAAGTGTCCAGCTCACTGGTCAAGAACTGTCTTATTTCTGCAGATCCAACAAGAATAAAAGTACTGAAAACATCTTACTGAGGCAGCAACAGAAACAGAGCCTGGGAGAAGCAGATAAAAAGTCATTTTCCCATGGTCATTTGATCAGGATCAGGGAATAAAGCCAATGTACCAGTTCTGTTTCAGGTTAAGCGTATCATATGTACAGTAATAAAAAGCTCTTGTTTCCTAGTAGTTTTCCAATAATTCTGTCTGTGCAGTGTTTAGATGCACTGGAAGTTACAGATTGCTAAATAAGATTGAATGTTATCTGTGTCAACAAGATAAAGGGAAAGAATGGAACATCTGGATTGTATGAAGCAGGGAAAGGGACAAGACTTTTTTGTGGCAAATTGATCTATTCTGTCATTCTTGTAGTACTACTTGAGGGTTTGCAGGTTATATTGTTCAGCTGAGTCCTGCCTGTGGTAATTAGTATGTTGCAGGACAACAGATATGATTACACATGATAAATGGTAAATGAAGTTTCTACTGTGGATATTGCTCTCATATTACTAACAATTTTTAGGTACTATTGCAATTTTTTGAATGTTGGTCTCTGAAGTTATTTGCAAAACAGTGTAGATCACAACACCACACTGAAAGAGGTAAACTGCAGTGGGTATAGTGCTACTGAGGATAAGGTGGATGCAGAGCACAGGTGGGACCTTTGGTGAGGTTGGGCAGCAAGCAGATGTGGTACAGAAGTCTCATACCTAACTCCATTCTGCAGCTGAAGTTTGGACTAATCCTTTTCAGTGGGCAGAGACTCGTCTCTGAGTTCATTTGCAAATAGAAAGGGAGAGAGCAGTTGCCCAAGCTGTTGCTTAGCTGATAAAGGCCATCCACTGAATGTAGGAAGTGACTGCTTAATCTGTCTACTTTCTATTCTTTTCTACAAACAAGTAAGAAACAAATGGCCCTGTTTGCCATATTTTTGTGTCTGTGAGTCACTCAGTTTCAATTCACCACTGCTTGTGGTGAATACACACACTTGTCCTTATATGAATAATGAGTATATGAATAATATGAATATATGAATAATCTCTCAGTTGTTCTAGTGCAGTGATTACAAAATATCAATAGAGATTTAGACAAAAGTACAAACTCTCTATGTGTATGTTTATAAATTTTCTTTTCATTACCAAAGTAAAGGTGAAAAGGACTTCTTTCTTTAATACAAAGCTGAAAGGGTAGTATCAGTTTTCCTGTAACTTATTTATGCAGTTAGGTTTACAATTTGATGTAAACAGTCTTACATTTTCTTGCAGGCAGACAGTGGAACGTGTGACATTGCAGAACCAACTCCAGCAGCTTTTAGAAGCCCAGCGGTCAGAGGGCAAGTCACTGCTGACATCCCCAAGGTAAGGTGGCTGGAATTGTACTTCAGCCTGGATTTGCACATTTTCATGATATATCAGTTATCAGGAGAAGCTCTGATCTGGCTAAATGTGTTCTGTAAAGAAAATGCGGGGGTTTGACTTTGTGGACTCGAAGTTGAGCTGCTAGAATTTGATGGTGAGTAATGTTGATAAATATTGGAATTTCTGAGTACTAAATAATCCCTGCTTCCCAAGAGAGTGAAAACCAGTTTGGCAGTGCAATATGGTATATTTTGAATTATATGAACAGCAGAAAATCCCAGAAATCCCTAGGAAAGTTGTAAAGTTTGACCTTTTGGTGGTCTATCATACATTACTTTTAGCAGTAAGTTATAAAGCCAGTTACCAAGAAAACTTGCTTTCAGATTGATAAGGCTCCTTATACTCATTAGATTTTTTACCTGCAGTAGCTTGTATAAAATGTCAAAACTCTAGAAATGTTATGTGCTGTTTATGTATCCTGTCAGAAGTCACAGAAAGAAACACAAGTTAAGTTTCAAACATTAAAGAGGAGGAAGGTAAAGACAGAGGACTGGATCTCTTTGATAGTGTGATGCATGGAAACAGGTGAAGCAACACAACTTCTCCCTCACAGCAATCTGAAGCTGACTTGGAAAGAAATTAAGTAGCTCACATGCAAATAGAACTCAGTTTATCATTACTTTATAATCCATTTTCCTCTCTGGAACACATATACAGTACTTCTCCTTGTTTCAGAGTTGTTAGGGAGCTACATATATGTGAAAGTATAAAGCTGGCATAAAAGCTCCAGCAGCCATTGATGATCAGACCTTTGGGTCATCAAGTATGAACTTTTAGGAACAGAGACTGCTTTTTTAATTTTTCACAGAATCTCAAGCGTTTTTCTGTACAAGTCTTCCATGTCCCTGAATTTCATGCGTCACTGTTTCAGACAAGTGCAAACAGTTACAATTGTAGATAGCAAAGACATTAGGATTGGAGATGCATTTGTGTAAAAGAACTTCAGCTGGGAAAGGGCTGTAAACTCCAAACTCCTGCTGAAGTAAAAAACCACACTGGAAAGAGGTTTTTTTGTCCTTTTTTAAGGAATCTGTCTTCTCTGTCTGCCAGCTCAACAGGGACAATGGGACCAAATGCTGTTTTCCAGCTCATTTGATTTCTGTGATTTTTGCTGTCTTTCCAAGTGGTCTCTCATCTTAGTATTGGTGAGCACCAATACTAAGGTGAGGACTGTTTTACTCTCAGTACCAGACAAGATGAGGTGAAAGCAGATCTCTCATCATTCATTATTGCTGTAAAAGGGTAGGTTTCAACATCGTTTTAGTTAAGTGAGCAAGTCTGAAAATTGTTCTCTATTTATTTTATTTCATAGTTGGTTACTACTTTTCCTTCTAGTTAGAACTCACTTGTAGATGTTGTCTGAGGAGGCAGTAGCAGATCTAAGAGAATATATCCCTTTTATTAGGAATATGTGCTGTAGATAAATGCATATTCTTCAGTGTCTGTTTAGGTTTGCCACAGGAAAAAAAAAAGCTTAAAATTAATTGAAGGTGAGGTAGTTAGTGTAGGCATGTGAATTTTGTACACTGTGAGAACTATGGACTCATCAGAGCAGAAGCTGCTTGCCTGCTTCACATAAACCTTAAGTTTGTCACCTTGTCCTTGCTTAGGGGAAAAGTGGTTTAAAATAAGAATGTGAAGTGTTATGAGCCCTAGCATATGTCATGGGGAAAGAAAAAACTCTGCAATTTACATTCCTTGCAAATTAGGCATACTTGAAATTGCTGTTTCCTTGCTGTAAAACATTTGGAGATCTAAATTGAATTTATTGTTCTAATGGTATTGAAATACATTCTTGATCTAATAGTATTGAAATACTTTCAATACTATTCACCTTTCTCTTGCTTTTCAGCATTTCATATCTGAAAAGATTTTGAGTGCAAATTGTTCTGACTTTTTATGAGGTCTTATATGGTTATTATTGCCAGATGAAGTTGAGATTTGTGAAATCATTGCTATGCAGAGTGATAGTACTTTCAGAGTACTTAGAATAAGCTACTTTTAGACCATGATGTGATGTGGATACTATTTGGCCTTGCAGGGTTTTTTTGCCTTTTAAAACATGTCAACTCACACAAATAGGAGTACTTTCTTTAGAGTTTTCCTCATAAAGTCTTATTTGGTGTTTAAATAACGATTCTAAGTTTTGGTTTTAAGAGGGTTTTTTTTGTAAGTTAAAGTGAAGGTACTCAAATTCTAAATAGGAGTGGAAGCAGGGTTACATCCTTCTCAATGTAACCTCTGCTGTGGCATCACAGTAATGAATTCCATATGAGTAGCAATGAAGAGATAAGTAACAATAAGCTGAGACAACAAATACATTGGAAATGGCAGTTTCGCATTTTAGGTGTGCCTTAATTTTGCTGTGGCATTTCCTCTTTTTTTCTTTAAGCTTGCCATCATCTCCCGCTTCTAGCAAACCACAGTGGAAACCATCTGAAGCAGATGAATTGTCTCCACCAAAAAGTAAATTGAACACCCAAGATGGGATTCAAATTCTTGGCAGCTTGGGAACTTCTACTCGTGCTCGAGCTAAAATCAAAGATGAGGACTCAGATAAAATCTTGCGGCAGTTGTTGGGGAAGGAAATTTCTGAAAATGTCTGTATGCAGGAAAAGCTGACTTTGGAATTTCAGGATGCTCATTCATCCTCCAAGAACGTGAAGAAGATTTTGCCAGAGAAAAGGGAGTTGAAGCTAGCCCGACTGAGGCAACTGATGCAGAGGTCTCTCAGTGAATCTGATACAGATTCAGCTAATTCTGAGGACCACAAGAACACACCTGTGAAAAGAACTGAAAAACCGAGACCCCAGCCTATCGTGGAGAGTGTTGAGAGCACAGAGAACTTGAACATGATGCTTAAGAAACAAACTTCCACAGCAGGACGGCGCTTCCCTTTTGGTATCAGGGTCTCTAAGTCTGTGAATGGCCACAGTCCTTCCCCTACTTCGGAGAGCAGCGATCCGGATAATGAAGCCCCATATCAGTCTGGTACAGTACCTCAGAACCAGTTTTGTGGAGACAACTGTCCATCCAGCACAGACAGTGTCACTGCCCAGAAGGTTGCCACCAGCCCTAAGAGTGCGCTCAAGTCTCCATCTTCAAAGCGCAGAACCTCTCAAAATTTGAAACTTCGAGTCACTTTTGAGGAGCCTGTGGTGCAGGTGGAACTAGCAGAGTCAGAACCAAATGAGGAAAAGGACAAAGACCGGAGCAAAGGACTCATGCGGTCTCCAGTCAGCTCTGGGGAGCATGCAGGGGACCAGCTGAAAAGGCCTTTTGGAACCTTTCGGTCCATTATGGAGACACTAAGTGGCAACCAAAATAACAACAACAACTGCCAAACAGCAAACCTCATCAAAACCTCCTCAACACTGCCTTTTACCTCATTAGGAAGGAAGACAACAGATAGCAAGGGAAATCCAGCAGTTGTCTCAAAAGGAAGAAACAAGCCAGTGAGTGCACTGAAAGAAGGAGGGGCTTTTTTCTATTGTCTCTTTAAGTAATGCCTAAGTTTCACAGCTTCTTCCTCCTGCCTTTCTATAGCAAAAGTATGCACACAAATACTTTATTATGCACACAATTACTATGTACTATAGTAAGCCCATCCATTTTTTAGTTTTGGAAGAATTTTCCAAGGAGTGGCAGGCATTGCTTATGTATAGAGTCTGTACTCCTAGAGCACATGGTTCACATGTTCTGTGTTGAAAGCTTTCCACAGAGATGTGACTCACACGGAAATGATGTTTGGTGTTGCACTGTGTGACAAAACGTACAATGAGAATGTCACTCTGGAAACTATGGGATTTCTGAGGAGTAAATATGAAGGACTAGCCCAGTCCTATCCTATAATCAAGACTGATGAGGCCAACAGAGTAAGAAATATAACATGGAAAAATGGCAGAAATGGTCCTTTCTGCCTCTGTGGGAGCTACAACCAGCCCTAGGTGTTGAGGCTGTCAGCAGCAATTCTTCTTTGCCTGCCTTCTCCTCATAGCACAAGAGTCTTCTTGTGTCAGAGCATAAGGTTAGTCTGTAGCAAAATGTACTGGATCGAGATCTTCCCCTCTCTGCAGTTCTGGGATCCCAAGGGAAAGAGGGGTGTCTGCAGTTAAGGGACTGGCCCTCTTGTTTAAAAGAAAGGAGAAAATACTTTGAACAAATGCATCTTTCAAGGTGTTAGGTCTTGAGACTTGATGGTCTCAAAGGTCTTTTGCAACCTAGTTAATTCTGTGATTTTGCATTGAATAGAAGATACAGGAATGTAGGAAACTGTGGGTGCGGTAGGGTTTTGGAGTGGAGAGAAGAAGTGTGAGCATCTGGAGATACAATAGAGTTGAGTGAGAGAGAATAACAGATGATTTAATCCTGTGTGGAAGACAGGGAGGGAATGAAGCAGTGGATGGAAAGACATGAGGTGAAAGAATAATTTCAAGATGAAATAACATAAAGAAGGCCAATGGCAGGAGGAGGACAAATAGTGAATTATATACTGTAAAAAGTATAACAAGGTAATGGGAGAAAAACAGAGGAAAGTCTTAGGCAAAGATGAGGTAAAATAGGTATGGAACAGAAACAGTGGAAAGAGAGAATGGGGAAATAGTGAATAGTCCATATTATGGGTGCTGTTAGACAACTAGTGCTATAGCAGACTGTGAAATGAAATTAAATGAAAAATTCAGAGGAGAACTAATGGGCTGAATTGAAGTGGAAATTCACTTATTAAATCAGAATCACAATATGTACTACTGATTTGAGTCTTTAAAGACATGCACCATTTAGTCAAACAGCCAGTTTAACATAGTATCATTTTTACAACACAAGGGGCTTTTTTCTCAAATTAGTGATTCAGATTTCATAATGACAGGAGAAAAGACAGTCTGTCTTCAAAGATGTTCTCATAGATTGCAATGCCATGAGCAGTTTTCATAGTTCCCCAATAAATTTGAAGAGTTGTATGAGGTAATTCTAACAGTATTGTTGCTTGCACTGTAAAATGCTTGTTATCTGTGAAAAGGTCATTTTGCATGTCACTGTTGCCAACATCAGAACTGTGGAAAGAATAAATTTTCATGCCAACCCAAGGGACCACAGCATCTCAAAGAGGCAGAGGATTCAGGCTCAAAAAGAAATCTGTTAAAATGTTATTGTCGCTATCAGACTGCATGTTTTATTAGATTTCCATGTTATGCATGTGGGAAGCTCTGTGTGTGCTCTTAATTTATATGATGTTATACTTCCTTAGGATCCTTGCTTCATCTACACCAGTCTTTCCTCTAGCATGCTGAGCGAAGAACTTCTGTGTAACTATGTGTGGTATGTGCTTATGCATGGTAATATTTAGCATCTCTCTTGCTTTCTTTTCTCAGATTGTATGCGTTTGTTAATGTTGTTTGTAACTGAAACACTGGAATCAATTGATTCACAAGAAGGGAAGGTGAACAGATGAACATCTAAATTCCTAGGAAAGCAGAAATTTATGATGAATTTCTGCTGATGTCACCATTGAACTGGCTACAGGATTTCAGTTCCAAGCAAGTACAGAAAGTATTCATGCTCATAAATCCACCAGGGTGTACAGCAGACTTTGGCTGAGTATTCTGCCTCTGTTGAAATAAAGTAAAGTACCAGATGAGAATGGAAATCAAATTTCCTCTCATGAGAAGAGCAAGAAGACCACAGTTCATCTCTAAATAGAGAATACGGAGAACATGAGGCAGAATGCTGTACTTTAAGTCTAAGTGCTGTTCTATTTTAATGCATTTTTCTTATTGTCTATTAGACTTTGAAGTTAAATCTGTTTTTTAAAAGTCTGATTGACTGTATTCAAACTCCTTAATTTAGACATGTTCCATCAGGACTATTCAAGCAGATAGAGACCAGACCCTCAATTCCATAAAGATATTTTGGAGAAAAACAACATTTGACAAAATGTTTGTTTATTTTATAAGCAAATGCTTTCTAAAAATTACCTGTCATTTTCACTCTTAACGCTCACAAGTATCTTTTTCTTTTTATCTGAAACTGACATGTAAAGTTAGTTTGATGTTAGTCATTCTGCAGTTCAAGACCCTAAATTACTTTAAAGTTAGTGTTTTCTAAATACGTGGGGGAAGGGGGATTTGTTCACTTGTTTTCTATTTTCAGGACTTTCCCATACTTAAAAACTCAATTTATGTAGTTGAAATGTGAGTCTTGTTCTGAAGCCATTGGCACAGTGTATGTGAAACCAGAAACAGAACTGTAAGATTTCCATTCTCTCCTGAAAACAAAGAGGGAAACTCCTGTGCAGAAACTGCACAACGGTAGTTTGATGGAGCTTCAGTGGGAACTTCCAGTCAAAACATCCAGCTGCCTGTTCAGATCCTAGAGCAATTCAAAACCATCAATCTCATCCTTTTGTTGGAGCCATCTCCCAGATGTAGCCAGTTGTAATTCGGCACTGCCTTGTGTAACTGCTCTTGTGTGAGAAATCCCTGGCAATGTGGCATTTCCCCAGAAGAAGCAAGAGACAGGGAAGGTCTGGCTGCCACTGCAGGCCTGTGGAGTCACCTGCTGGGAGGGTGATGATTGACCATAAACTCCTGGATATCCCTTCAGGCACCATGTACTGAAGCTGCCCCTATGACCATGGATACACGGAGAACCAGAGAGTAGGAAACAAGGAGCAGAGTGCATGAAGGGCACATCTTGAAGAGGCTGTTACAGTACCCACAAATTAGGACAGAAGAGGACAAACCATATGCCAAAGTCTGTGGCATGAGATTTCAAAAAATAATGTAAGAATAGAAGTTGTATTGTGCTTTTCAAAAATCAAGACACAGACCTGAAGGTTCTCAGCCGGCTTCTAAGACCTCAGAGCTTCTAAGCCAGCCTTTGTAATGACCTTTAGCATCTGTTGTGATTTTTGAATAGCAAAATGGGTGCCTGTCATTACCCAATGGTTGTGAAATTTAAATCCTAGAATACCATTGCCATTATATGCACTACAAGCTCCTGGACACTGTTTGAATTTTTTCTGGATGGTCTGGGGAGACTATGTAGCTACCATTTCAGAACTTTTTTGAAAAAAAACTTTTTGGAAAACAGTACCGTCTTTGATGTTTTAAACCTTTGTAGGCTGTCATATTGGGCAGCTACATTTCTGAACACTGTCTGAACCCCATTTTAACACTACACCCTTATAATAGGGGATTTTATGAGCATCGTAGGAAATCTGAAGTTATTATACAAAATCTACCTTCAGTGAGATAACATTCCTGTTAACCAGTTTCCAGCTTCTTCAGCTTCTATTCATTGCATTGTTTTTTTTCTTTTCATTCAAAATATCCAAGTACATTCGTTAAGGCTTTGTAGTTTACTTTCACTAATTGGTCACAGGTTAATACTAGGGCACTGTGTTAAATTTTTTAATGGCCTTTTTAAATTTGATGCACCCTATTTTTCTTAAAGCATAGGAGGAGATTTAAGATGTGCAAGATGGTTTGGGATATTTTTCCTCTTTTGGAAGTATTAACTAGTTTTTGTATATTACAACTCCAAGCAAATATAGATTTTTTTCCATCTTACATGTATGCCAGTGAACAGTTCTTTCCTACACTTTAAATCATCTGACACCTGCATTACATTAAAATAAGCAGTAACTCACCATATCAATATGAACCCCTGTCTTAGCTACAGATATCAGAAGCAAAAATTGCTTCATACCTGGGGGCAATCAGCAGAATCCACCATCAGATTTCTGTCAAATAGTAAACTAGGCATGCTTCTGAAACAGTAAGTGGATCTAACCTAATATATATCCCACTGCCAGGCCCAATGCTGGATAAATTACAACTTCAGATACATCCTCCAGAAGAAGAATGCTTATATATATATGTCTAAAAAAATTGCAATAATCCATACTCGTAAAGTATAATATCAATATGGAAGTAGCTTAGGCTTTGTCTCAGAAACTTTACTTTTGTTCTCTTGTGAACTGTTACGATCATGCATGTTGCCTGAGGGGTTGTTTAGTATTTCTATGGTGATACAGGCACTAGAAGATTTTAGAAATCTAATTAGAAATTTGGTTAGTAATTAGTAATATTGATAATATATTTTCTCCAGGTCAAGGAGGCACAGTTGTAAAAGGCTGTTCAATATTGACACATAGCGATACCTGCTTTAGTTAAAATTTTTCTTTTTGAGGTTGCATTGCAATTGCAGAGCTGCCAAATGGGCTCTGTGGTGTGCCTAGTGAGCCTCTACATGGGGGACTCACCCAGAGGGTCTTTCAGCTCTGCAAGTCTAAGCTAATGCAGAAGGTAAATCTTAGCCTTAGAAAGCCTCCTTTACTAAAACTACATGGTTGACACTGTGATAACAGCTAAATGGCATGTTAAATGACAAAATGTAGGTATAGCAAAGAGTTAAGTGCTCCTCTTTTATCTCCTCAAACTCATTCCTGCAAAGTCTGTCCAGCCTGGCTCAGTTCTGTACCTTTTGCTCTTGCTTTGGGTATGTGTGTGGGTAATTTAGATGACTGAAGGGGGTTTTAAAATAAAATGATTCCTTGTGCCCTCTTAATATGACCTAAAATTGTGGTCCATGAGGTCATCTTCTGTTAAATCCTGAAGTAACCACAAGGTTATCTAACCATTATAAGTATCATTTTCTTGGGGATAGTTGGTTCTTTGTGATGATTGTAGACTGAAATAAAGCTATTCTGATTTACAAGAATCAGGCTCACAAATATGTGAGTTTAAGGCAAACTTCTTCATACACATACTCTTGCTCTCTCTCTAAGACCTGTCCTTCGCAGCTGCAAACCAGCTAATCATGATTGTATTATAGCAGCTTTGCTGTTCAGTAGTAAAAACTAAAAGTGAGACTTTTAACTGATTTGAAAATTGCTGTGGACTGGATGCTTAGTCAACAACCAGTTGGAAGGTTGACTGAACTGGGAATTTAGAGCAAGAACATATGAAAGGAGGTGAAGAAAATGAGTGTTACAAATACGTTGTAATTACTTTTTCTACCTTAACTGGCAAGCTGTCATTTGTATCTCCTACAAAATAGATGTATTCATTTCTCTCCAATGATTATTAATGGGGACAAGATAATTCTATTACAGGCAGAGTCAGAAAGCAATAGGATATATCTAATGTTTATTGTAGTGGATCTTTTTGTCATTGATACTTTTCTCTAAAGTATGAGGATTTTTTTGATGTTCTGTGCATTATTACCAGAACATTGCAACAGCACACTAATTAATGCGGTGACTTAAAATGCTCCTCATCGTCCAATTGGCTTCCAAGTTTACTTTCAGAATGGAAGCTACAACTCAGTAAAAATCCACACTATTAAGAAGTATTTTGTGTAGTATATGTCTAGAAAAATAAGTCCAGAGTGAAAGATTAATTCAGATTTCAGTACATGCGAATGGAATAAAACAAGGTAAATAAACACAGTGCAAATTCCTCTATATTTTTGGTGCTACCATGCATAATTTTCTTCTTTTTTTCTCCAGGCATAATGACATCAACTGGAAAAGCCAGAAATCTGACAGTCAAAAGAGTACTGAAGAGCCAGAGCTGCAGGAATTCTTCCTCTAAACCATGTCATGATGTCTCAACTAGTTTGAAATACCTGAAATACAGCTTTTTGAAACACTAATTTGAGACATACCTCTCACCAGCAAAACAACAGCTGTTAGGATGCCTTAATTTGTAGCAGTTAGACCATATACAAATCTTTTTAATGATATATGTGTATATGTAACTTGTTTTGTAAGCTGTGCTGTGTTTAGGCATGGGTGAGCAGCAGTAAAAATTTGAAAATTGTTATGACACAGGCAGCCTCCAAAATGTTTGTTGGGCCACAGAACACATTTTGTACTTTGTGTCTTTTGTGTACTTGTGTCTATTGTCATATATCTTTATTTCTCTTTGTCAATGGCATATACTGTCAAAGTTTCAGCCAGGACTCTGCCTGCACAGCTCCTCCGTGAGACCAGGGCAAAAGCATTGATTTTTTTTTAGTATGTTTTGTCTGTTGTTATTTCTATTTTTTGTAAAAAGCAAATAAAAACAGTGTTAATAGGACACACTGAGTGCAGATAATTCCTATATTTAATTTCCTCTTTTCAGCTTTAAGTTTTTTAATATTCTTTTTAGAGATAAAAAGATAATTGATAATTATTCATTTGATAATTAGACAACATCCAGTACCCAGATTTCAGTTCGGTCAGTAGCTGAGTCAAGAATTGCTTTAATGTTTAGCGGTCCTTTATCGGCTTTAAAATGTGTAGAAATAAAATGTATAAATGCAGTTTTAAATTACCAGTTACTGCTACTTGCCAAACACTGGCAGTGTGCTTAGCTTTGTTGAAATCACTGCATAATCTGCTGAAACTCTAGTCCCCATTCTCTCAAAGCTGTTATGATCCCTTTATTGAATATTCTTTGACATTTTCAGAGAAAATTAATTGATTCACTTTGTTTCTGGTAAACTATGAATACATTCTTCAAATGTGTCATACATCACAACATCCAAAAGCAGACTGCTAGGCAATCTTTTCTTGTCACATTTATTTATAGCAAATATGTGTGTATATATTTGCTTTATTTTGATTGTATTGATTTATTTCCATTTGAAGACTGCTACAGTTTGTTGAGAAAGATCCAAATTCATAAGGATTTCTTTTACTGACTGTTCTGATAGAATGTAGGGAAGTCAAAGGAAGTTTGCCAAGGATACTTTTTTTTGCCACAGTCGTAGAATCATGAAGTAGTTTGGGCTGGACAGGACCTTAGTAGATCATTGAGTTCCAACCTCCATGTGGTTGGCAGGGACATCAAAAATTATGATACTGTGATAATTAAATTCCTGCAAATTCAGAACTAGTGACTAAAACATGTGAACTCATGAGGATTTTGATTAAGTAAAATGGAGTTGCTTTCTGTGCAGTTTCTTTTGCTTTGTTTTGCTGTGTTTATCTTGACTGTTGGACTTCATTTGTGGTCAGTAAGGAGAGAGAAACTTCCTGAATGTCATTCATTCTACCTATTAGAGATACCTTATTTGCCAGGAGAACCAGCTAGTCCCTTCCTGCTTGCTACAGGGGAGCTGAGGTAGTAAAGCTATCAGAAGAATTACTTAGTATTTGGATGTCTTTAATTAGTTGAGATGTCTTTCTTTATGTCAGTCTTCAAAGTGATGTCACATTTGGCTATACAGCTTCCATGGACCAAGATGGCTGAATGCTCCAGAGACCCTGTTTGTAGGCTTTGGATAAGAACAGAGTACTACTGTAAAAGCGCTTAAGCCAGAATGCTCTCAAGGTAGCGACAGTGCTTTTATGCGTGTGTGATCCCTGCTGGGATGAGTTGTATAACTCTCCCAAAGGACAGAGTCCTAGCTAGCACAGATAACCTGTTTCTGCTGGCTCCTCTAGGATGAGAGTTTCCCCAGGTGTGGTGTGGTAGCGCAGACGAGAATAAAAGGCTTAG
>VZRZ01006843.1:43069-91690 GCA_013398175.1 Climacteris rufus | reverse complement strand
AAGGCTGAGGGCTTTGCCTGGGCTTTCTTCCCACCAAAACCTGAAGCTCAAAAGCAGCAGCTTCTGCCAAGCGCACTGCTACACTACTGCATAACACAGGGCCAACTGAGACATTGGAAAAACAAAAAAAAATAGCCAAAAAACCTCACATACATACACACACACAAAACCCACAAAACCCACAACCTACACAACATTAAAAAACAAAAGCCTGTACTTGCAGAATTGAAATTCAGACATTCTTTCCAGAGTTCTTATCTGCCATTTGGCAACTCTCTAATTTTTGAGCTAAAGTGATAAACCTAGCACTCTAACTGACCTGTTTAAAGAAACAACCAAACCTCCAAAAATATCTGTGAGCCAGAAACAGCAATACCTCTAACTAGGCCTCCTGTCATCTGTGTGCCTATGAAAAATCTGAATGCAAAATGAGAAGAGACACATGTGCTACAATTGCCAGAGTGGTGAAAGAGAGCTAAAAAGGAGGGATTCTGTTTCTGGAAGATGGGCTTAAAACAAACTGGCAATTTGCATTTTTGAGAATGTGAAGAGAGTTGACTGTGCTAATGTGAATGACAGAAGCAGCAATCCTGCTGAGTGATCTTGACTGACTGGAAATGTGTAAAGTCTGCTTCAGCAGTCTGTAGTATCTAGCTGAAGCAGGAGATAAAATTGAATTTCAGTGAAAGAAATTGAAGCAGACCAAGATGTAAATATTGTCAGGTCCTGGAAGAAAGAAACTGCCTGCTCTGGAGACTGAGGATTTAAAAGTTACCGCTCTCTGCAGTGTAGCAATTTCTAAAGTGTATTCTCATACAGCATATGGAGAATCAAATTATGCAAGTATCCTAGGGCAATACGGGATACTACATGAGATAAGATGCCAGAAGATGTTTAGGGTCTGTGCTTAAAGATATCCATGGTTCCTGAGCACATTGAGACAGAAAGATCTTTTGGAGCAAGCTAGTGCGGAAGAGAGGCCAGCTTGATGTAAACACAAAAAGTAGTGTCTGGAAGGCTTAAGGTAAACTCACATTGTATAAACTGCTGATTTTATTGTTTCTAATTTGTAGTTTCTTTTCTGCTTAGGGCCCCAAAGCCTGCACATGGTGCATTCTGATGTCATGCATATTAGAGAAATGCTGATTCTATGACCTTCAGTTGGCTGACGCATGTGTGCTCTGCATATATGTGTCCTTAGTAGATGTAAAATCCAGGTGCTGTAACTCCTTCTGTTTAGTTTATAATTCTCCAGGCATATCCCTTCTGGCATGAGTCTAAGTCAGGCAAAGCATAATAATTTCCCAAGGAAAAAGACATGATCAGGGAATTTCCACCAAACATCTTCAGAAAATACCACCTACCCGAAGCTTTTAATAGGAACATAAACCCCTTATTATTACAGCTCTAGCATAAAAGGTCCTCCTTCATGCACTCAGGAATTTGAGGTCAAAGTCAGTGATTTGTTAATGAACCAATGTGTGTCCTAGTAAAACTGTACCTGTGGACACCACAGATAAAAAGAATAACTTTTCATGATCTGTCACCCAGAAGATATCAGACTAAGGCCTCTCTGTGTTTATTCTGCAGTTCAGTACCAAAGGTGATAAACAGTGTGCCAGAGAACAGTAAGGAATTCCCAGTTTCAGATAGTATCTGACTCTTTTTTTGAAGAATGAAAATAATTTGCTAAGAGTCTTGTGTTTTTTTCATGATTGATTGTTTTATTTGTTTCTGGTATTTGAAACAAGCAGCATATGGGTACATGCAGCATCAAAACTGCAAGAATGGTGCTTTAGTTTCATCAGCAGAATGGTGGGCTGTACTTTGTCCTGCATTAGTAGAGCACTGTTTCAGTAATATTTCGTTTATTTGCCTTTCAATCTCCACATTAGAGGTCAAATACATTGGTTTAGTGAAGTACTAATGAATAAAATAACCATAGTCAGCATAGTTGTTGTGTGAAGGGGATGAAAGAGACTAGTCAGACAAACAGTTTAGATTTAATATTCATTTTACTGTAACTGTCATTCAGAAACCTTTTTGTAACATCAAGCTGGCATAAGATCAATGGCATAACAAAATATGGTTGACAGCATAACAGTAAAAAAAAAATACTCCAACTTATTTATCCACTTATTTATCCACTTATTTATAACAAAGCAGTAACTGTCTCAGAAACATGCTCTCTGAGAGCTGATTTGTTGTATGTTTCATCACCTATTATCACAAACAATGTCAGAACATGGTCATGCAACAGTCAAAAGTAAAGTAAAATTGTCAGCACATCATATGCTAGGTATAAATTAATGGATTAGTGAATGGATCTCAAGATGAGACTTTTGTCTGCATGTAGAGTAGGATTCACCTCCTCATATGCTTGAAATATTTCTTAGCCTTTTAAAAACCTACTTCATGAAAAATCAACAAAGATTTGTGCAAAATGTATTCCCTGCATTTGTAGCATCAAACTGCAAGGCTTAATTGTCTGTCATGAAATGTTTTTTCAATTACATAATAGGAATAATTTCTCAAAATATATTGCATTTACTATCATAAGTTCAGACATGTCTTTCCAACTGTACATCAGCTGTGCCTAAGTATAGCTTGTTACATAGCTAGCTTTTGTATAATCTGTTTTCTCTGCATTTTGAAGTTGAAAATAAGCAAACAGATGTGCAGGAGAAGTAAGTACAGCACATGTCCTGCACCCAAAATATCTTTTCAGACACAGAACTATGGTGAGCACCATATGCCTAAGTGTAAAAGCCCAGGCAGTGGATTTCCTGCAGTTCATCCTCTGTCTGTATAGTGTTTCTACTCTACCACCTTCTTATATACACCAGGCATACTACTCACTATTTGTACCCATCTTTTCTTCATTATAGTGGCCACTCAATATGTAACTTTGATCCAAGTATCAGAGAATTTAGACAGGAGAAATCAGATACGTTCTTAATATGCCACACAATCTCTTCCAAGTAAGGAGGGTGCTACATACATAGCATCAACCACCCATTCCCTTTGCACACATTTAATAATGCATCACCAGTTTTCCAGATACTCCAGACTGCTTTTGTCTAGCATATATGGTCAGCTATAAATAATAGCTCAAGCCATCTGTTTCCTGAAGAACATGTTACTTTTTGACATGTGCAGAGTCACTTCCTTTCTCACTCTAACTGTTAAGTATTTTGTCAGTGCGCTTACTGGCAAGCAGTGTACAGGAAGAAGGAAAAGAATTATTCAGGGTATGTTTGTGAAACTGATAAGAAATCCTGACACTGTTAGAACACAGAACTAGCTTTTTATCTTTTTTGTCAGACAGCAGTACTGCTCCAAGAAAAGAAAATAAAATCGTGTGGGTCTGGAAGTGAAGGGAAAAGGTCTGAAAGGAGTTTGCCCTCTTTCCTGTACAGACGTGAACATAAACTTACATGCAGATGGTGTATGGAAAAATTTCCGCTTAGGGACCAGTCTGGGGGGTTTTGCAGTTCAAAAAAGCAGTGGCCTGGCCATATACCTGTGTGTTTGTATATGCACGCAGTTGTCAAAGACAAGATCACTGTCTTCCAGTACACAACTAAAAAGGAGGATGGAAACAGTGCCTCTCCTTGTTGGTCTGCATGTTATCTACTAGGGGTAGAACAAGAAGCAGTGAATATAGAACAGTAGCAAAGGGGATGGATGTTACGTGTTAGCAAAACTTTCCACAAATAATGATATCACTGGAAACAACAGTCAGGGGGAAGATGTGAGAGAGTAGTAATTGGAAGATTTTAAGAACAGGTGGGAGAAGCAACTGTCAGAAATGACATGCCAGCAACAACCATCAGAAATGCTGTGTTGGATTTGGATGACCTCCTCAGATCACTTTCAAGCAAATTTCCTTTGATGGGTCTGTGATGCAATTGTAACAGAATCAACTTAACCGGGAAAACTGTGAGGTATTTACACCTTGTGTCTTTTCTAGTACTGTCAAGACAACCAACAACTCTGCCAGCAGTCCATGATATGGCATTTATTTTCTGAAAACACTGATCAAATAGGATTCACATACAGGTTTGCTAAGCAATCAAATGGGTGAACTTAACTTTTAACTTTCTTGAAAATGTCTACCCAAATGTGACAGCTTCTAAAATACGCCTCTGGTCTTTTAGGACACCAGATAAATCTTTTTGTTCAGTGGAATGCCAGTTTTCACTAGGCTCCAGGAGCTATAAGCAGATTTTTGTTTACAGGATTCTCAGGTTTTACTGTACATGCAGTGGTGGCACAGGAGAAACGACAGCCAGCAGTGTGCCAAGAAGACCAATGGTATCCTGGGCTTCATCAGGAAGAGCACTGCCAGTAGGTCAAGGGAGTGCTATGGAAGGGAACTGTAGCTGTTCTCATATGAGGAAAAGCTGAGGAAGCTGAGAGGCCTTGAGAAGAGACCACTGAGAAGGGTTCTTATCATTGTCCATAAGTATCTGAATGGAGGATGTCAAGAGGATGGACCAGGCTCTTCTCAGTGGTGCCAAGCAATGGGATGAGGGACAATGGGCAGGAACTAGAACATGGGAAATTCCACATAAACAATGTGGAATATCTTTCCTGTGAGGATGACTGAGCACTGGAACAGGCTGCCCAGAGAGGAAGCCTCCTCTTTGGGAATATTCTAAACACGTTTGAACACAATCATGAGTAATGTGCTCTAGGGACCCCTGCTTGAGCAGTAAGCTAGGATTAGCTGACCTTAGTGATCCCTCCCACACCTAAATATTCTCTGATTCTGTGATCACTTACCGAGAGTAATTGAATAGTCCAGCTTTAATTAAAGGGAATAATCTCGAGCAGCAACTAAGGTGCACATTTTGGTTGTTGTTGAAGAGAAGTTGCCGCTGTTGAAGTCAAAGAAGTGTGGAATGAGAGAATGGTGATTGTGGGAGTGATCCTGTCCTGTACTTGACATTCTTAGTTCCCTTTCCTGTTGTTCAAACATAGATTCTGTCTTTCCCTTGCTGAAGATATGCATAAAAAAGCATTTTAGATACACCAACAAGATAAATGTGTTGTCTTCTAGCAGCACAGGAAAAAGTTACCTTTGCCATTCCAGTGATAAAGAATTCAGTTCTTTGGCATGAAAATGTGCATTAGTGAAGGGCTCTTTAGAGGCAGACTTACTGCTGGTACTGGCATTTTCAGGAAGGGAAAGAGGGCATCTTCAGCAATACCCGCTTCCAGAAGTACTCAGGCCTCTCACGGAGCAATAGCCACTATGATTTCTACTGCCCTAACTCCTGCAAACTGGCAGCAGTACTGGTGCCCCACAAACTGTCTGCTTTACTGGTAATGGGAGCAAGGCCTGTGCAGGAAAGTGCTGTGCTGGGAGAACACGTGTAAAACAGGCTCTTGGGCAGCTTTCTCCTGTTTTTCAGAGGTAATTGTTTGTAAGATGCAATTGAGTAAATTTGCTACAGGAACTGCTAGCCCTTTCGGGTACCTTGTTCTGCAGTGCACTCACATGCTGCACTGCTCACTGTTTCCTGCTGGTGTCAGGGGCTGATGCACTGATGTTGCTGGAGAAGAGCTCACTTGGCAATACACAATAGGATGCTGATTAGATCTGTGCTATTCCAGGTCCTTTATTTACTAATCAGAAAAGTAAATAAATCAGCCAAGTTATTTTGTTTCCTGGAGAATGACATCTGACAGTTCACCTGGAAGAGACAATAAACCTCCTCTTACCATGAAGTTTTACATCCCAAAACCATGGCTGCTGCTTCTGTGTGAAATACTTTCTAAGACACTTGATAATGAGAAAATCCTTTGTGCATCTCTTAGAGATGATGTTACAGATCACAACTGTATTTGGATTTCATGAAATCTTTACAGAAGAAAGAAATATCCTCAAAATCTATAGCCTATAATTTCTGGATTCCCTGGGAGTGCATTTGCAAAAAATAATTTTGCATGCATTTCTTTTAAAAAAATTACAATCTGTGCTGTGGGCAAAGTGCTGACTGTTCTCACCCACGTGAAAGTCACTTGGATGTCTTGAATGTGTTTACCTGATAGGTCACTGGGTATGCTCTCCTAAGTGGCTTTTCTGAAGCTGTTTTCCCTCTACAGAATGAAGTAGTTAGAAACAGTTCATGAGCAACTCTAATTCTGTGGTGAAAAGTTGCCATCCAGTCACATCCAGTGTCAGCACTAGAGATAATTTTTGCCAGTTTTCAGTAGAATAGTGATGTGTCATCACAAACCTGATGATGCTGAAGGTAAGTGCTTTAAAGTGTACTTCAAAGCATTAAAAGAAACTAAGAACAAAGATTACTACTAAGAAATCCCATTGTAGGTATTCACACTGAAAGCCTTTGCTGTCTTCATATGAACAGGCTAAGCAAATGCTGAAAAAGACCACAGTAAAAGAAACACGGAGAAAATCTTTTTGATGCTGTAGCCATGAAAAAACCCAGGCATTCTTCTAGTTTACTTTATTATACTTTTTAAAACAAACATTAAATACGTGCATATTTCATTAGGTAGTGTTAAATAAACAAAATATTCATTATATGTTCCAGTTTATTTGAGATTGTATTTATGAAAATCCTCTACTGGAAAAGTAGTGAACATGCTATTTTGGAATTTCTAGTTTTGTTGAATAAAGAAATTTGCCACACAACAAATAGTAGGCATTGAGAGGGTGCTGTTTCAATAGAAAGACAGGAGAGATTTGTACTTTCACGTGAAAATTTTAGACCAGAGTCTGTGTGTTTAACATGTCTGTGATCTGTTCTGAACAGCCTTTAAAACAAGGACCAGACCATATCTGGCAGAGACTAAGGGAAAGAGAATTTGGTGTTGGTTAAAACCAAAGCAGCTAAGCCACTTGGAGATTTCCATTGCTGTCTCTTAAGAGAAGTGCTTGGCAGTCAAGAGGCCACTTCATGCTTTTCCTGTAACTGCACCTTCTGAAGCTGTTGGAAGTCACCCTTTTTAGGACTATTACATCAGGTAGTGGGACAGAATGAATTTGTTCTGAAAGTGGAGTATAGGATTCCAAAAATGGGGAAATCCATTTCTACAGAGATTGATTTTTCACTTCTACCCTTGTCCTCTAGGTATGTGGATGTGGATAGATATATATATTCTTTTATATGCATACTTATATGTAAATTTATAGATACACATCAGAAGAATTTGTCACACAGGTATGACACAAAATCTAACTTGGCAGCTACTGTTAAACTAACAGTTTTTCTCTGGCATTTTATGCTCCTTATACAGATTTATGGAGCAGAACATATGTCAGTGAAACACTGCCTATTCAAAATAATAGTAACTTCAAAGCAGTGAAAGTATGTTGTGCAAGGCAACAGGGAGCTATTTAAGAAATATTTCACATAAAAGCCTATTTAGGAGCCACAATTTTCCTAGTGATATATTTAGAATTTGATTCCACATGGTTTGGAAAAATTTTACATACAAACTTTTTAGAAGACAAGTTCAAACCAGGTGCATTGAAATTCTAGTTGAAACTCAGTAACTGCAAAATCATATGTCAGTAGTATGATTATCCAATTAGCAACTATCCTCAGAGTATTAGTTTCTGTATTCCAGATACTTTTTTTGTGCACCTCCAGATTTTAAAGCATAGGTCTTTAACATTTTCTCTAGCTTCAGGCATTAAAGTATTACAGGACCGTTTTTCAGCAAACTGTTGACAAAACTATTATTGCAAGGACTATGCTGTCAAAATATAAGGTATGTGAGTAAGAATGTAGATATTGTTTGCCTACAATCCTTCGGATTTTTCGTGGCAAATGAACAGTGTTCTGTGTGTAAATCACAAGTGACAGAGAAATACATCATGGGGATGCTCACTGCCCTGTGACCTCACTGATCAACAGAGGGAGACAGAGTATGCAACATTTTAGGGTAGTGCTGAAAGTGGCAAGAAATGCCCAGGGTAAAGACAGCATGAGATTATGCAAGTTTCCAAAACAATGACAGATATGCATAAGGAGACTTCACTGCTTTGCCCTGTTTTCTTTAGAATAGATGTGTGTATGACAGGAGAGAGATGAGTAACTTCATACCAGCACAGGACAAAAGATTACTGAATAAAAGCAGACTCACTAGTAATCATTTTGCTTTATTCTGAGTTAATGAAAAACATATGTAAACACAAATGGTTGAACAGATCATCACACAAGCATGTGCATATGTGCTTTTTGGGGTGCTACTTTGTTGAGAAAGAACAAAAGGGGTTTTGAGACCCCATCCTCACAGATGGAATCTGTTGTTGTTAAAAAGGCCATGCCTAAAATGATATTTAATGAATTCAAAACTTCTTAATAATGATGTACATTTTGGTGGTGAGAATACTGAAAGGAAAAGTACATTATCTTTTATAACCACTGTGTTTGTAATTAACTTGTGTTACAAAAGATAGCAGAGATCATCTCCACCTGACACCTGCAGAGCAGTGAGATTATTCTGTAGATGATGAACTCAAGTCTTTACTGTTTCATCAGCCAAAATAGTGATTTAGAAGTCTACAGTGGCTGTAGCAATGACTGCTGGAAAAAAATCTGGCAGCCAAAAATCATAGCACTGCTCCAGGCAATAGACCTGCAGTTCTCAGAGGCCTCATAATTACCTGGATGAGATGGCTTCTCACAGGTCCCACAGCTAATTAACATCCTCTGCTCTCAAGAACTTGCATTTGCTAACTGCCTATCTGGCTAAATGACTTCGTTCTGCTTTCTATCTTATTTTATTGATAGGAAAGGAAAAACTGGCAACTTAATGATTTGCAAGTAGTTGGGCTGTCAGACTTTTCCCTGAAAGCCCATTCAGTGTCATTTCCTTGACATGTGTTGGAGTAAAACCATTCTGTAATGGTCGGGATAATATGGACTCTCAAGTATTCTGTATTCCAAAACACACACAGAAAATCTATCATTTCTTCTGTGTACCACCCATGATTGCAAGAGGAATGGATTGCTTACACAGCACTCATTTTAAGTTACCAGGTACAAACAGCTTTTATCTGTTCAAACAGTGACATGAAAAGTTATTTAAAGTATAGGGGAGAGAAAAGAAAGACACTGAAGCTTCCAAAGCATGGGAAAGCAAAAAATAATTCTTTTAATCACATAGCTCATTTTGTCTATTCAAAATAGCACCTTCATATATGGCTCTGGCCCTGGCTCATTTTGGCTTTGCAACTGTTTTAAATTTAGTGTGGAAAAAATGTCCCATATGCTAGTTCTGTGAACCATTTCTTTTGTAGCACTGAAATAATGCCATTTCTTGATCAGTCAGGCCAACAGGATTACCTGGTTGTTAATTGTTCTGGTTTGGCTTTAGTGAAAGATTTTCACAGGTAAGCATAAACTCATATAGATAAGTAGACACATACTGTTCTCTTATCCTATTTCCTCTCAGATTCGACAAGTTTGTGCTGATTCTCACTAGCAGAATGAATTCTACATAGTGGGCAGAGAAAAGAAGCCATACATATTTCTACAGGTGGGACACGCACTCACATGATTATCTGAACTAGAACTTTTTCTGATAGTGCACAGTTTGCTTCAAGAAATCTCTTTGTTAGTGCAAACAGAAACTTAGGGCAAAAAAATTTTCAAGAAGGCAAAAGCCTACAGTGTATCTATTTTGAGCACCCATTTTAAGATTACTCTAGAGAATATACACTACTATTGTTTTTATTTCATTATGTCTTTTCCTCCTTTATTTCATCATTTACACAGTATCCATCATGATAAAATTTAACCATCTGAACTATGTCACATGAGCCAAATATCCCTTCTAATGAAGTTCCTTGAGTATATTGTCATTAATTTCCAGCTACACTGGGAATTTTTCCCAGTGTTTAAAATTAAGTAATGTCTTTCATCTCCAGAGATCCTGAGAGTTTCTCACATGCTGTGGACCTGCCCCCAGTCATTCTTAATTCTTCAAAGCATTTGGCTCCAGTGATGGGATTTAGGCTTTAGTTCAGCACATGCAGTGTTGGGTGTGTATATGTAGTGTTTTTATATCAAAAGCAAACACAGTTTGTGTGCATGCTGGAGTCTGTACATGCACAAAGGCAGACTGTGTGTTTTAAAGAGCCATTGTTTCATTTACTGGCAGAGCGTAACATGGGAGAGGCTGCTGGGAGGCAACGGAAATATTAACTATTTTGGCATGAGAGTCAGGAAGATAGCTGAGATCCAGAGAAGCAATTTGATGCTTCTCACCATCTGCAAAAGAATTTTTCTCAGCTGGTTGGTACAGGGAGCTACAGACTGCAAGTGAACTCATGCCTGTGTCTGTCTCACAGAACTTCCTGTTGCAGTTGCTGCAAAGCCCATTTACTTTCTCTGCAGTTTCAGGCAACTTTGCTAAGGAAGGACCATGACAACGTGAAAGTGGAACACACAAGCCCTTCCTATGAGAGACCAACATCCAAAACCTATTTTTACTCATTTTTTCTGGTGCTTTGACTTAAAAAATTAGTTACCATTCGATTGTAATAGGAAACTACTAATAACCTTGCTTCAATATCAATGATTCTTCTTGGAATCTAAACCTCATTAGCCACTAATAGTTGCTCAAATTCTATTTCACTTTACTGTGTTCTTTCTCCATTCTTCTTCTGAGGAGAAGGAAGGGTTAAGTCCACATCCTCACAGAGGAGTAATAGTTTTCCCCAAAAGACAAGTCACAACTAAACTATTTAATTGTAAACGTCTCACTGAAGAATTGGTACACAAATGAGACATGACTTCATCCTTTAACCTACATGCTTCACTGGTCTATGGAACCCTGGTGGGTTTGGCCCATTTTAGTCATAGTTGTCATGGGAGATACTTAATGACTTAGTAAAGCATCTTAAAAAAATCTCCATACAGAATCCAGCATATGGTATATTTATTGGCAAATGGTAATCCCCCTAGGAACAAGTTCTGTAGTAACAAATGATGAATTATGTGGCTTCATAAGCACTCATGTCATCAAATGCACCACTGACCTTTTTACATTTTCAGGGGGATTTTCTGTTGTGTGCAGTTTCTCTGGTTTGGAAGTGAAGCAGTTTAACACCATGTCCCAGATGAAACAGGTAATCAATAATTTCAGTTTTGGTTACTGAAAAAGGTAAATGAGGCCTGCATATTTGTTGGGCAAGTAAGCAATACAGGGTTTAGCAAAGCTCAAGTAGGGACTAACAGAACTTGACTACGCATAGAACATGGACGCAAAGTAGACTTCCTTGACAGGAGAAAGGAATTAAGAGTGGTCAAATAGGTCTTACAGTGACAGAGTTAAAAAAAACAAAAACAAGAACAAAAAAAACCCCAGCAGTTTCAAGCATGTTTTTGTGGGGCAAGAAGTAAAACTGGGAAAATACCTCTCTCCAGTGAACAAGCCTATTATGAATTTTAACAGGAGATGGCTACAAGGCAGCCTGCAATTAGCAACCAAGAGGATGGACCCCCATTGAGATTAATCTGAGAGATGATCTGAATCTTTTGCCTCAATCCTGTGATTTTAATATTGGTCTTGGTCTTGTTTGGACATGGAAACTCTAGGAACTGTACTGAGAATGGGACAAGGGCTGCCTGAAATTACTGGATTGAGAACAGGAGCAAAGAAGATCAGAATGCAGTCATGTCTGGCCGTTCCTGTAACTTAATCTACCCACAAGAACAGAGTCTGAACCATCAATTCAGCAAAGTAAGATCGCTGCTGAAACCAGAGCACTATTTCCAGCAGAATGGTTTACCAAAACTAACATTTTATGATCTGATAGAAAGAAGCACACACAGCTCTGTGTATGCAGTATACAGTCAGTGCTGCACACAGGTACCACTGTCTGCAGTACAGACAGAGCTTTGACAAAGAATACTTTCTTTTTCTCATTGGCTATAAACAATGTTAAATTCAAAACTAAACTCTGTGTTGAGTGAGCTGATGGATTAGAGTTCTTCTGTTCTGACTTATTCGCTGCTACACTCTGCTGTACCCAGAGAGAGCTGGTATCAGGAAAGGCAGCCCCCTTGGGAGAAATTGAACCTATATCTCACAAACTGCATCTGCTGCCAAGTGAAACATAGGAATCCATAACTTCAGTGGTAATGTAGTTATTTTTGGTCCTGGCTTCTTCCTGCTGTCCACCCGACAGCTGTGATGAACTAAGAGAACACAGCATTGCAATGCATGTACCCAGCTGTGGACAGACAGGTAACAGATCTGGAAAACACCTTTTATCTCTGTGTCTGAATCTGTAGGAGGCATGTAAGTATACATATAGGTAAGTTGTCTTGATTGTAAGTAGCTTGTCTACACAAATGTCAGCACAATTCTGAAGAACAACTAATATTTACCACACTTTGCAATACATGCCCCTAAAATCAGTGCCAGGAATTGTTCAGTGAGCAGCCAGAGGGAAAGAGTGAGCTGTTGTCTGGACTGACACCTGTTTATTTCTTTTTAATGTATATCTTATGGGGCTTTTCTCCATGGTTTGTCGCTGGACCATGCTTCACTGTAGAAACTGAACAGATTGCAGGTGAAGCTAAGCTAGAAATGCCAACTTCACCACTTTTGAGAAGACTGACCATAACAACAGAAAGCTGTCCAGAAAGTCAGGCATTTCTGCAGATTTTCTCCTATCACATGCCTCAGCCTGCCCATACATATCCAGAGGAAATGTTCACCAGAGACCTTACATCTGCCTCCCTTATCTCTGTTGCTCATCCTCAGGCCTCAAGGTAAGTAAATACTTTGTCAGCACCACAGAGACAATCCGTAAGGTACCACTCACCTGAGCAGTATGAAGCAAACAAAAGTAGACCAGCACAGGCACTCTGGAAAACACGGTAATTTAAGGAGGTTGAATTGCTTGGAGCTGGGATTGCCAAGAGCATTTTTGGGCCATGAGAACATTTATACACCCTTGGCCTAGGCTGCCTTCTCCATCCCAACATGACTTCCAGTCCTAATTGATTGGAACTGCCAAGCCTAGCTGCCAAGCAGAATATTTTTACAATCCTGGTTCTATTTATGCACTGACAAATACAAAACTTGGTGTCAGAAAAGAAACTGTGAAGCAGAACTGCAGAAAAAGAAAGGAATTGGCAGAGAGGGCTATGAAATGATGAACAAAGCACAGAGGTACCACATGTTAGTACTGTGCCTGGTGTGAGGGAGTGCTGAGAGCACTACTAGAAACATGCCTATACAGGTCTTTGGAACACTATTTGGCAAGATGTTTTATTTTGAAATATGCACTGGCCTCCGCTGGAGATGAACTTGCTTTTCTGCTTTCAATCTGGTTTAGAGACAAATGACACCCAAATTTATCACCTTTATCAGAGCATTTTAAAGCATGGAACCAAACCTGTCACAAAATTAAAACCACAAAGGTTCTCAGTAGAAGCAGACTGATTTTATTGTATATGACAGAAAAAAAAAAAAAAACCAAAAAAACCTATGCTCTGGAAAAAAACAACTCTCTCTCAGGCAGCATGACATTTCTTTTTAACCAGATAGAGGAAAAGGTAGTGTTCCAGTTTGATTTCTTCTGCTAACCAGAAGAATTGGTCCATATCCCCTTGTTATAGAGGGATCAGGTTGGAGGACCACACTGATCTTAAGGCTGTTTTTTATGCCAGTACATGACAACCCAGGCATTTTATTACAGCTGACCAAATCTAAAGTATCTTTTCTCTTTCATTGCTACCTAACAAAGACAAAAGAATAGTGACACCTTCTCTCACAACAGCTTCTCAGCTGTTTCTGCTTATGTATTGACCAAAAGGCTTCATGAGTTTGTCATACCTTTAGTCAGGTGAGGTAGTCTCTCCAGTTACACTTGCTGTAGTTCCAAGAATGCATCAAGCTTAAATGAAACACTTGGTAAAACCCTAGAGAATATCTTGAGTAGATCCTAGGAGACAGAAATGTGAGGTATTCTGTAATGTGATGGTTTTCACTTTATTCAAGTTTGGATTCTCTCTGCTTTTGCTGTTTTGCTGTTTGGTATGATGAACCTACAATTCCTGTCAGTCTCTGAGCTTCCTACAGCACAGGCTGTCGGCACCTGCCAATCAGGCTGCTAGATCAAAGAGTAAAAGTGAGAAGTGGGTGCATTTCCAATATTTTGTAAGAGTTTATCTGAACTCCTACATTGTTTACTATGTGTTTGCAGACTAGCCATGATCACTCAGATGCCCAGGCAGAGATTGGAAGCAGATAAGCTTATCAAAGGACAGTAACAAGCAAGGAGGTTCAAGAGGAAACTGTGTTATTTGCTGAGTAAATAAAGCTGCCATCACAACACTGAAGGCAGACTGGCCCAGAAGTGGTTTACTGTAGTAAGATCAGTGCCCCTTCTTGTGCATGAAGTAGGTGACCTGTGCTTTTACATGATCTACCAGGAGTGTTTCATAAGCAGAACTGCCACACAGTCACCATAGAACTGAGAAGATGACTGCCCTTCTGTCTGCCTCCTGTTATGAAAATTTATTGTGTACTGATTGTATGCTATAATGGCTTACTGCTAACATCATAAATAAGGACTGTAAATCTGCCCACGTTTTCATAGCTAAGATAAGGGACTTGCCTACACGTGTAGAGTGCCCTACCGCCTTTTCACATCCAGGAATTCCTAGCAGCAGCTGTAAAGTGGGAGAAAAAGTGCCCAGTCATCTCATATGACATAGCATCAGACTGGGGCACGGCCAGCTAGCTGCGGGCACAAGTGGTGAAAATATCGTGTGAGGTGACCTAATCACCTCTTTGTTCCCACTTAGCCACGCTGGAAAGAAGAGATGCTGAACCTGCCTTCGGCCATGCCCTCATCGGGTGACACGGGAGGCTTCAGCCTCCGGCCCAAAGCGACGCCGCCGGCCGTGTGCCGGAGCGCAGGCGCCGGCGGCGAAGGCGGTGTTTTCCTTGGAAACTCTTTTCCTCGTCGGAGGCAGCAGAGGGGGCTTTTGCCCCGCGGAGAGGCGAGACGGCAGCGGGCCGGCGGCTGGCGGGGCTGTCACCGCCGAACGGGAAGCGCCCCGCGCTCCGTGAGGAGCAGGAGGGGCCAGGAGCCGCAGGAAGCCGGGCCGCGCCTCGGCCGCTCCGCGCGGTCCCGGAACTCTTCTCACTCGCCGGCTTCTTTTGCCGCCTGCCGGTGGGGACCGAGCGAAGCGGAGGAAGGAAATGAAATTTTCAAGTGCTGCCCTTGAGTGAAAGGGTGCATTGGAACGCTTCTGCCGTCGGAGGTAGCGTGCTCGCCCTTTGCTAAATTAAAACTAAGTTTAGCAAGCCCGGAGACGTGTACTTTTCGAGCTCCCCACTCAATCCTCCCTCCCTGCAACAGGCAATCTGAGAAAATGCCTTTCCCCATCACGCCCCAGTGACTAGCACAAGCACATTTGATGGTTTTGCCACATTTACTAAGACACAGTTTGGCCTTGCATGCTTATTGAATGGGCAGGCCTCAAAGAGAAAATAAGATAAATCCAGTGAGATTTAATTTCTTCCTCTGTATTCAGGAAAGCCAGCCTCAAAGGGTGCAATTTTCTCTGTCTGATTTTCCAGGAAGGGAATTTGTTTGCAACCATCATGAATCAAGAGTCTGAAGTGAGAACACTCCAGAATATTTGTCCTTTGCTTATCAAGTGTATTGGATGAAAATGATTTAAAAAAACCCAAAAACATACAGACAGAGCTTTCACTAACAAGGCATCATTTTTAAAATCACACATAGAATCAAAGGAAAGAATTGATTTAGCACTCATCACCAGAATTCATTTTATTTCTGAGTCTGATTCTGCATAATATGATTAATACCAACAGAATAGTGCACAGAAATATTTGAGAGGAAACTTCATTGTAATTCTTTGTCATAAAGTATGATTATGATTATGATTATAGCTATCATTGCAGAACAGTTTGTTTCATTAATTGTTATTTCCTGATGTTTCTTGTTCTCTACAGGACTGAAAGAGTGAAGACTTGTTATGAATAACTGTCACTTGTTCAATTTGTTTTTAATAAACAAGAACTATGTACTTTAGCATAAAATACAACCAGTTTCTGATGCAACAGCCCTACGATTCAGAGACAAGGCAGAAACAGAAAGAAAAGGAACAATGAATGGCAATAAAAATTAGTTTTATTTACTTATGATGTTTAACCTTTCTTTGGGTTTCTACCTAGTGCAGCTGTCTCACTTTTTGGGGCTGTCTTCAGGTGCAATATATTATGTTTGACTCCTGAAATGAGCCAAAATTTTCATGATGACCTGGAAAAGAATTTGTGTGGAAATTGTAAAGTACTTCCTTATTATGTTTTTTAAAAGCATCTAGATAATAAATAGACTGCAGGGAAAAAAATATATAAAAGCACCAGGACATAATCATTTTTCATGCATAAAGAAGATAATATTGTTTGTCAGAGTTTTGAAGTAGTCATCTGATTATTTAAAAACTATGTATAGTGTTCATTTCTGAAGTATTTTTTCTTTATAGAAAAATTTACAAGAAATGTCCAAGTTAATGCAAAGTTGATCTTCGTGGAGCACTGCTTCATAAGTGTAAGGGAAATATCTGTATATTTTAATTTTTTTTATGTCATTTATTTTGTCATCTTACTCTTTTGGGAATTAGAAAGGTTTGGTTTCTTTGCTGAACACAGAGAGGACAGAGAGAACGATGCTGACTTTACACTAATGATTCAAATGCAGTCCTCAAACAGTCAGAGCTGTCCCTTCGTCAGCACAATCTACTCTGGATAAACAGTGAGAAGCCAACAGGAAGACATTAGCTTTTAATGACTGCCAGGAAGGTAATAAGGAGGAAGAATACAGCTCAAGAATTTGAGATCAAAGTTACCTATCTTCTCCAGAGTTGTGCAGCAAATCCTGCTCTTGGAAGGCTTTAGAAGGTAACATCAAGCTGAACTTCCTTAGGACCATCTGGGACATCAATCTGCTGCACGTCACAGCATAGCATGGATATACCTATGTGCCCCTACAACATAAACTCCATAGGGACTGAGATGTGGAACTGGGTTTGTGACTCCTTGCAGCTCAGGAACCTTTGCAGGTCCCTGGTTTTTGCATGTTTCTCATATACCTACTGTCAACTCCTTCTGTAAGCAGGTTTGTCCACCTTCCTCTCCTTAGGCAGACAGTGTCTGGGCAATTGTGGCAGAAGTGGAGTCACAAGGAGAGGAAGCAGCCTGGGTAGGGAAAGGAGTACTTTTGGAAGAGTCATGCATGCAGACTGTGAACCTGGAGAGTGCAAGGTTCTATCTCTGGCTGGAGAGACAACAGGTGAAAATAAGGAAAAGCCAGAACCCTAGACCATTTACTTGCACCCACATGTCTCTGTGACCTTTGGGTGACTTCATATCAGCCTATAGCCTTGGACCCATTTGATGTACCCACATCAGTGGACAGCCAAAAGGCACAAGGAGGATGGGACTTGAGCTAGGAATTATCACCCAGTGATGCTGAACACTGAACACGTTTCTCGTGACCTTCACGCTCAAACTTCCATGGAAACCGGTCAATGCTTCTAATGCTTCTCTAAGTTGGGTGAGGAAGCAAAGCACTGCTGCTCTGAGTTTTCTGATAAAAGTACAGTGGCAGAGTAGGTATGTGAATCTGACAGCCTTGAAACATCACATTAGCATTGTTCTGTCTCTCAGCTCTGTGCTCAGTGCTGTACCAGTGTGTCACTTCAGTCACTTTCCCATGGGACTGAACACTGGAGAGGCTATGGCTCTGTTTCAGTGCATATCCACCTGTAAAGAGCTACACCTTCTTTGATACTTAAAGTGTCATCTATATAATCATGCTTTAGAGCTTTTACTTTTCAATGGGTCTTGGTTTTACAATAAGGCCTGTGGGGAGTAGCGGAGGAAAGCTGGAATAATAAATAAACGTGAATGAGGTGTAGAAATAATGATCTGAGCGCCGATCTTTCACAGCATTCAGGAAAACCATTCTTTTCTGGCTTGCATTATGCTGCTGAGGTGCTGCTGCTAACTTGATACTGCTTCTTGTCCATCTTGACTAAAAAGGTAGCATTTGATTTGGAAATAGTACATTTTTTATTTTAAATGGAATAGAAAAAAAAATGATTTTAAGCTCTAATTGCATACATGTCAAATAACATGTCATATTTAAAGGCTGTTGTGGGAGCCAACTGGTGTAATTGTATATGGACAGTGTTATCTAATTTACCCTGTTTTGTATGATTTACTGGTATGTTTTGCTGTGGGTTGCATTATTTAGTTGTTTGATAATCTCTTTTCTTTCTGTTGTGATTTATGACATGGCATTTCTGCTTGTTTTATACCAATGTATTATTTTGTCAATCAAAATCTCTTTGTGCAACAGCAATATACAGACAAGATAGGGGAGAACAGCCCATATACTCTATCTAATGTTTGCTTTAAACAGATTATTTATGGCAAAATATATCAGAGGAACCAATTTGCAAAGCAATGGTTGGTTATACGTAAAGAACAAATGCTGCAATCAGCACCCTATGGGTTTGCTTGTGTATGTTTTGCGGACCCATACAGTTGTCTAAATGATTAATGGGGACAAAATGAAAACTCTTTTTTTCCTTTAGAGCCTTTTTCACTTTTCCCATCTTTTTCCTCATGGTGGAGTCATATCCTCTGTCTTTGCTGCATCACATGTCCTCACTTTTCTAGCCTTTTCTGGGACCAAGCACAGAAGGGTGTTGCCTTCCCCTGCTGCTGGGGAGATACAGATGGTTTTGTCTGATTTGGTGTCTGTGTGCCTCTGAGGCACAGCTGACAAGCAAAAAGAGGATGGAATATATCCTAAGCATTCAAGGCTGCGTGCTCAAGAGTTAAGTATGCGTGCAAGATGTAGAATACGTTAACTGTGATCCTTAATATCTCCTAGGGGGGATGAGAACGCCAGTGCATCATTTGATTGCTTTCTACACAATTATCAAACTGTGCAGTTCATAATACATAATTTTACAAGTTCTTTACTGATCACTTATTGAGTTCTTTATTTATAAGAAGCAAAATGCAAGAATTTACTGAAATGAAACAAAAAAAAGCAATTTATACTTGTGACACACATGGTTTACTATGAACTCTCCACAAAATATGGCAGTGGAGTGACAGCATATACTACCATACACACTAGCATAATACTGTCATACAAAATAGAAAGACTAATGCTAATGCTAATGCTTAAAAGAAATTTTCAATGAAAGTGTTTTGCATTTTGTTAGAACAAATTCTGCTAAGAAAGGCACCCATTCAGATAATCAACTTGAGTACTAAACAGTTGAATGATGATGCATAGTACATGCAAGCAGACTTCTTAGATCACTGCAGAGCACATAAAGTGTTACATTAGTGCTGTACAGTTTTGTACCTATATGAATTCATGATCCTGTTTCCAGCAAAAGCAAAAATCAAATTGGCTTCCGAAGACTCAGATAACCCAGTATATTAATTTACCAGCTTAAGCATTAAATCTCTGACTATGACGTGAGTTATTTACATATGATTCAGATGCCAGCATGGCATAGTCAGGACTTTAGATGGTTATAAAGAAAACAAAAATAAATTATATTTACTGATAAGGAGCAAACATGTCTGAAGTAACTTAGGAAGCTGGAGCCTTTTTGTTGATTTCAAAGGGAATGTAAAAGAGTGCTGTATTGCATAAGGTGTAGTTGTATCTTGAATACCTCTCACATATTTGACATGGGGTAAAAGTGTATCTGTTTTCAGAAAGAAACCTTGCCAAAAGAAAAAAAGGGACCATGAGAAAGTGCAGTTCCCACCCCAGCTGCGAATTGGTATTTCTGGGTTAAGTGACCAGAAGGCTTTATGGCCCTTCTCAGAATTACAGGTTTACATGCTTGCTTTCTCTGTCTTTATCTCTGCATTCACAGGCTCAATGGATGCTAGCTATTTAACAAAGAGGTTACAATTTATTCACTTGAAACAAGAAAACTTTACAGGTCCAGATGACCTTAAAATTTACAACATAAACAAAAGCAAGACAGAAAATAAATGAATACTTTGCATCAAAGCTGCTGCTGAGAATATCCTTATTTTTATAAAATACCTGGAAAACTAAGGATCATTTTTTCAGGAAATTGGAGATAAAAGGGGTGCTGGTTTAGATGGCGGAAATAAAAGGGTACCATATTTTGTTATCTTTTCAACAAAATTCAAAAATTCAAAAAATTAACTGACGAGGCAGTGTTTGCAGTGTATATAAATCAAAGGCTTTCCTTTAATCCTTTACTAATCCCTTACTTATCTTGCCTACTGTACATGCATTGTTAACAAAGATACAAACGAGCAAAGATACACAGACATCCTAAAGGAGTTAAATTCCAATGTTTCAAGTACAAAATGCAGAATGCCCACCACTGAAAAGTCTTTGTACTGACCATGGCTCAGTTAGTTTTTAAGATTTATAAAATATTCTCACAGTTCACATATTTTTAAATTATTGAACCACTTCTTCTTTTTTTTAATTATGATGACTACAAAAGATTTGTAAAGATAATGTAATTATCACCTTTGGATTATATCAATATACTAAATTCTCGTTATAATTTAGGAAAAAATAACAGAAATGTAACTCAACTGCTTTATTTTTGTGTGTATTTTATGAGATAAACTCCGTTGAAATATTTATCTTTTGCTCAAAAAATACTTCTAGTAGAAGAACAGAAGGTCCCCAAGTAATATTCCATGCCTATTTTGAAATTTAGTTCAAGATGAAGGTTGCTGAAAATAATATAAATTATTGGCAGTGACACTGCTTATAGCTGAAGAACAGATTACTCTTGGTGATAATGAATTTAACATTTGAGGGTTCCAGAGACCTGCAATATTTTCTTAAAAGATACAATCCAACTGGAATTTTCACTCTGCTGTGTTTCAGAGAATTCAGAAGAGATATGACTACAAAATTGAAGTGCAACTTTGTTTAGCTTAAACTCTTGTTTTGTTTTATTTTATAAATTACTTCCATCATCTTGATTTTAAACTTGGAGTGAAGAGGAAAATCTTTCCAGATATGGCTAGTATAATCAAGTGTTGTTGACTCCACATGCTTTAATGCATACTTTAATGGCTAAATGTGAAGGATTATCAAATCATCAAGTACGGAGGTGTGTGTGACTGTATTATTTAATGCTAGAAGTTTTTCTGAAAACTCTCTACCACTGTTCGTTATGTGTATGATGGTGGTGCTGGAGGAGGTATGAAGCAAAGTTACAAGCAACATAAACTAAAAAACAAACAAACAAACAAACAGAAACAAGCCAAAACCCCCAACCAAAACAACCACAACTCTTCAGAGACTGGATAAATAGTAAGAAACATGTTTAATACAACTAATTTATAGATGAATGTGGTGCCAAGCTAGAATACATTAGCAAGGTAAGGCTGCAGGGTCTCTAGGTAAGATAATATATTGCTTTCATTAAAAAGCAATCTGCATGGACCATATCCACTAACACTGGAAACTCTGCAGCTGTCACCTTTATCAGGGGAACAAGAGCAAGCCACTACATTTTAATCACTGGAGTTTGTCAGGAACGAAAAACAGCCAGCTTCCCACAAATCAACAGACATGTATCCTGATAAGGAGAGTGGATTGGAAAAGGACAGCTACACCCCACACTACACCACCTATTCTGGAGCGATCAAAGCACTGTAATTGCAGCAGATAAATCTACTGAATTAGGCCTGGGATGAAACACCCGTCTTTTTACAAAACAAAGCAGGTTTACTTGAGTCATCTGTGACATACTTCATTTTTTAGTTTGAGTATTCCCAGTACTTGCCACAAAGGCAAAAAGAAAGAAAAATAGGATGCCTGCATCCAAAATCTAGTGACATTTTTTCCAAAATCTCTTTCCTGGTCATTACACAGTAATTAATATCTGAACGGACATACTAGGGTATTCTTTTGTGTAGCTCTGCCAATAAAATTAAACATGATTGTTTATTAATACTCATAGTCTTTAAATTTGTTGTGTGTGATGTACAATGAGAGCAGATACCCTTTTTCTATAGTAGATGATTATTCTTCAAAGGGAAAGCATTAAGGAATTGAAAGGCGCAATGCTTCGGACAAGAAGAACTTGAATATTCTTGTAGAAAATGTGTTATGGGAGTCAAATTTTAGAGTCTAATGCAATCACAGTGACATGACAGCTATATTTTAAGCACTGATAGCAGATGTGACCCCTATAATGGATAATACAACAAGGATTTCCTGTAATGAAAGAAGTAGTAAATAAAAACTTCTACAGAAAAAGTTTTTGTCCAAAGGAAACAAGGAAGTCTTTGCTTGTTTGTGGAGGGATGACTGTAATTTTTTAAGGTGGGGAGGTACTCATACACAAGAATTTTTTTTTTTTATTTATGAACAAGCACAGTAAAAGAAAATTACTTTTTTCTAAGGAGAGGTATTTTAATTTCCAAGTGCTTGGGAGTACTGATTAAAATCAGTTTAATGTGACAGAGGAGTCTTTTAAAAACGAGTAATTCTACTACTGTGCACACAAGTCTTGGAGGGAATGAGATATATTAATTTCATAGGATTTACTGTTCTGAACTCCCCCCTATGTACTAAGTTTGGTAGAATTAACCCATTTCTATGAGCTGGTATGATCTTTCCTGGTAGTCCCAGTAAGAGGGCTTAGCTAAACAGTTTATTACCATTTGGACCTGCAGTTTGAGATCATAATCACCAGTGAGAAGGAAATAAAATAAATGCCACCTCAGTACTTAGGTACTAGTAGTAGCACTAATCTTGAAAAGTATAAGTCACCAAGGATCATTACTGTGATCTGTTATTTGCTGCTCATGCTACATGTACTTTTTATTTACAGTATTTCAAAACTTTTCCTATTTCAGAAAGTATTCCAAATAAATAAATTAAATATGTGTTATTGGAACCCACCAAAGCAGTTTCATGAATGAGATCCACGCTCCTGTTGCATTATTTCCATGCAGTTAACAATCACCAAATGTCAAAGCAATAGTTCTCAGAAATTAATTTGAGCGCGTAACTAGAAAAGGTACCGTGAGGCTGTCCTGAAAGGTAAGCCTCAGAGAAATCATCCTGTGCTCTATTCTCCATGGGGACACACATCCCATCTACAGCAATTAAGAAGGCATGTGTAGGCAGGCACCAACAGATACAGACAGGTCAGCAGAGAGACTCAGGGAAGTGTCTGAGCCATTGTGCAGGATACGTATCCAAGCCTCCATCAGAGTCTTGGGCACCAGTGGTCTGACTTCCACAGGCAGTCACACAAGGTATGAGGTCTGTGGCTGTGTGGCTTGCTTCTCCTGTGCCCCGGGGTTGCATGATTACACCGGTGCAATAAACCAGAGTCCACAGGACTGTGCGCCATATCTCTGTGCTGCTTGTAGGCCTGCCCAGCTATCCATGAGAACAGTGTGAGCTGATTACAGCCCTCATTGCTGAGCAGGTAGCTAAGAAAACCAGCCCCTGTCACTTTCTCTCTGTTTTTGTTCATGCTGAAAGCTGTGGTATGCAGGCATCGCCCCCCAGCACTCATATGCATAGAGAGAGTTACATGTACAAACACTTTCCTTGCACGCTCAGCTGCCCTGTGGCATGAATCCACAAACACATGCTTCTCCATGTTTTCATTGAGAAATTTGATTAATTGATTATTTTCAATGTCACAGTGGTTATACATGTCTTACTGTTATAGAGGTGGGAATGCCAGGATCTATTGCAATAGGTCTAAGAAGCTCACTAGACAGCAAAGATCTACCTACCTCTGTTGTTTAATTCTACATTGGATCTCAAAGTATAAGCGAATGATGATGAATACTTCCAGAAAATAATAGGGAACTGTGTCTGCATTTTCTGAATTCTCCACGTTTCTCTATGAGAGATAAATAAAAAATCCAACCTGGAATTTTTTCTTATATGCTTGAAACCTGTTGGTTATCTGAAGACCAGAAAACCAAATACGAAATCAGTTTGTTCTGATATCTCACCTCTCAAAATCAATTATTTTTATCTCCTCTGCATTTCAACAGCCCTTCTAAGGGTAAAATAATATCCAGAATGGCAGGAGAATCAAAGATTTCTTTTTGGCTATAATTTGCTTCTGGAATAAAAATTTGGGTCATCCATCATCTGGAGATGTACTGAAATAAAATCACCAATATTCTGTCAACACTATGAAGGAAGTTCCATTGTCTTTCTGTTTTCTTGTACTTTACAAGAGGAGATCTGAGTATTTCATGTTGATTTCTTGATTGGCTGCACTGGGACTCTTTAAAAATACTAAAAAAAACAACGGTATGGTACAAATCAAACACAGGCTTCTATCAGTCATGAGCCTGGGGTATTATCTGAGGTTTTTACCCAGAAACATGTCATTAAAAGTAGCAGAAATTAATTGGTGCCATTGGCTGTAATGGCCTTTCCTGACACAGATTCTCAAATGTAAAGAAAAATTATGGATAACGCAAATTCCTCATGGGATTTTTATAGATGTCTGCTTTGTTCTGTTATTGTTTATTGCAAATGTTATTACTGTGATCTATTGCCCCATCATGCTTTGTCTATACTGTTTATACCATTTTGCAGCCCACAACACAACTGAGGGTTTCTGTCACCGACCAAGATAGCACTTATTTTTAGATTCTGTTTTCTATATTCCTGTAGTGATCTCTAGGTGTTCATTTTGTGTGTTTAAAATTTCATACTTAAACAGATCTTGTTCTGATTGAATAAATGTTGCCAGTGATCTACCTAGAAGGATTGTTAATGTTGTCTCAGTACATGCATCTGCTGCTCTTAGTTAGTACCTGTACAAACCTACAGGAGTTACTAGATTATTTAAATTGTTCTGATATGCATATCTATGAAGTAGGTCTGTTAGATGACAGTTTCACTCCCTTTCTTTTTAAATTTATTACTCATAAGACCATTTTCTTAATTGCAAGTTATTTTGCCCTGAGAGCTAACCTTCCAGAAAGGTAAATATTTTAGGAGCAGAAAACTAAGAAATGTAGCCTGTGCCCTACAGCAGTGTAAATGAATCCCCCAAAATTAGATTTGAGATTCACAAAAGATTTCATACTTAATTCCAGCAGGTCATCTTAATATCACCACTGAAGTCATATTATACACTTATATGCTTTTCCAGTTATGCAATTACATTGCATTTTCTGTTCTGGGGCTTGAATGATCTTCTTATAGGAATTTGGAACTGTAAGACTCTCTTTAAAAAAAAAAAAAATGAAACAACATAACAAATTTATGTGAATTAACTTAAAAGGATATTTTTCTTCATTAAACCCTCTCAGAATGTTCTGTGTATAATTTACTGTACCTTTATGTTAACCTTTTCAGTGTTTTCTGTAAAATGTTAATAGGTTGTATGTGATACACACTGTCAGTATACCCAAAACACAACAAACATGGACAAAGAAGAAAACTTATTGCTATCTTACAATGTCAGCATATTACAATCTTTCCCTCTTCCCACTCCTAAGCTTCAGGCTCATTATACTAGTGTGGGAAGTAGTGTAAAAGGATCAGTGTCACTAGCCATCTGCACAGCCTTCAGTCTGTAAAACAGTCTTGTTTAGCCTGTCATCTTTCAGTTTTAATCTGTTTCTGCAGTGCACATTAGTAGTCTGTCTTCTGCCCATACATTTTGATTCTGCCTGATGATGCAATGCCACTACACATTCTAGTTGTGGTAATGTCAGCGTGTAGCTTCCAAACGCACGCTTTATCTCTCTGTCACTGTCAGTTTGGTTTTGATTGGATAGTTTCAGAGCTGTGCTTTCAGAGTATTTGAATTGATTATCCTGTGCTAAAGTTGTAAATCCTTGCAGAGACTCAGTAAGAGTTCACTGAAAAGAGGAACAATGGACTGTGCAGTCTCATGGGATCAGTAAAAGGAACAGAGATTTTCTCTCATACAGGCTTTTTGTGGTGTGCCTTCTCTTGCCACTTAGTCCTATTCTAAGGTAGGTCTTTGGTAACCTATTTTACATGTCATTATAATGACATCCTGATTGTAATAGCTAATCATCCCTATAGCAAAACTATGGCTATGATTTAGACTTCTGCTATCATTCTCAAAATAAGGTCTGCATTTTAATAACTCCACAGGTTATAGCCTTTCTTACAAAGGCTGTTCCTGCAGGGCAGCATTCTGGAGACGTAGACAAGTCTCATTCTGTGATTCTCAGATCAAGGGGAAAGGCTTTCTCTACCCTTCTTTCGTGATTTTGAAGACTACTACTCTACTGTCTTTCTTTCTTTCTTCATGTTTATTGTTTCATCCTTATCTCTCCATTGTGGGCCATACATCCCATATCATTTAATGACCCTAACTGGGCAACTGCTGAAAACAGCTGTATTTGGTGTTACACTGGTTCTTACGAAGACCTCATCAATGGGGTCTAAGCTGAAGCTCCCAGCGACATCGTTCCCATCTGGAATTACTACTTTTAGGACCACAAACACCATAATTCATTTACGTAGGTACTTGCAGCAGAACATTTTTTGCCACTAAAGCAGCCAGGGTACATGTATTTTTGCAGTGCCTGGAAGTTAAAGCAGTGCTTAAGTCAGGAAGTCTTGCCTGCCCTTGTCTGATAATGTTCCAACTCCTTGTGATTTTTCAGGTGCTTATTATGAGTATGATGTTGAAACTGTCACATCAGTGAAGGTGTGACACTGCATGTCAAGTGATATGACAATTACAGCAAAAGCCAGAAGTAGGAAACATGTATTTTTATTTTAAATCAATTAAATTAACTATTCATCACACAATTTAGATTGCTTATTATTTTGCCAAATTGTGATCTATTATTGAACATTGCACAAAATGGCTACATTTGCCAGATTGTTTTCAGCTTTCAGTTTAATTCTCTGTAATTCACACCTACAAAGCTAAAATGTTGTCTGAGGTTTCATAACCACAGTGTGTCTTTGTACTGAAAATAGAAATGAACTGCATGTCAAGTGCCTTACTGATATTTGTTTAATTTCATTGTAAAAGAAATGCTGGACAGTATTCTGTTTCTTCTTTCTCATTCAGATAAACTTGTACAACAGTACTCAGGAGCAATTTGTCAGAAACTTTCCAGGGCGCCATGTAAACAGCCTGTACCTAGCACATTCCCTTGGCTGCCAGCTCCCAGGGTGAGACCCTGAGAAGATCCAAGGAATAGTCCAGAGAGGGTGAACAACTGTCTACTGCAGTAAATTTCTACAAGGCCATGTTACTTTGTCTGTGCCTTACAGGCTAAGCAGGCAGGATGCCCTTACTCAGCTTCCATTTCCCCCAGGAGCTGATCAAAGGATGTGTAAGGTGGACTGAAGGGCACCTACTTGCTGAATCTCAGCCATTTCCTCTGCTTCCCACCAGCCTCCAGTAGCACCAACCAAGAGGTCTCAGACTAGTATTTCCTAATTACACCCCGTGTATCGCTCTTCTGACAGCCATTCTTACAAAGAAGAGCTATAAAAATCAGCTTGCCAATGTGCTCTGGGAGAGGAGTTAGTTTTTCTTACAGAATATGGTTCTGATTTATTGAACCTGCTGATCACTTGACAAAGTTAACGGAGACAAGCCTTTATTTTTATTGGGTCATCCATGTAGCCAGGCTACGAGCCTCTGTGTAAAGATTCTGTAGGATGCACAAAAAAAAAGGGCTGTTGTGCTTCCACACAGAGTAGTATTGAGGTGATGTGGAGAGAACCTAATCCTAATTTCACTCTGGTGTAGTTGTGCTGTTCCCAGAGTGTATTGTCAGGTTCTTTTAAAGCCCTAGAACAACAGGATCCAGACCAGACCATTTTTTGGAAATGAGCATGGGTTTGAGCCTTAGTTTGTGTAAACTGGCACAGCTACAACTTGCTTTAGTGAGGAACTGTGGCAATTTAAAACATTTGAGAGGCTAGCTCACCAAGCAAAGCAATGAAAAAAGAGGCATAGACCATTAAAGATATGTTGATAATAGGGTTTTCTATATATATTCTGCAGGCTTGTCTTTAATCTTTAAAATTTACATTATTTGCTGTCTGAGAGAGAGAACATTAAGTGCTTTTGATACATTTTCAAAGGTCAGGCACAAAGTCATGCTCTTTTAGAAGTCTTATGGCTGTTTGTGCTTTTTTGATGTTAGTTCCATCGTGCAGACCTGATAAGTAGATGAATGACCATGATAAATGTGCATAATGAGAAAGTGATAAGAATTGCGGCATCTGACATGAGTTATGTCTCTGTTGTCCAGAAATGGAGATGCTCTACTTTTATCTTTACCCTCTAATTTCTTAATTAGGAAGAAAGCATATTTTCCACCCAGTGCATATATATTTGGCAAGGATGCTGTCTAATAAAAAAATATGTTAGACAATGACCTTATTAGAAATACTGCTGTACTTTTTTTTGCTTAAAAATGCCTCTCCTCCTTGTACAGCGTGAGACATAGGATCAACGTTTATGCAGTGATATATACTAAAAATTCCTATACTTAAAAAATAAATAATTATTAGGGCCCAATCTGGCAGGCGTTTGAACATATATGCTCATTTTCACACAAATATGGTCTGATTCAAGTTGCTGGGATTAGTTTTATGAATAATGACACACAGATGTATTTTGAAAAACCTAGCTATTGAGATCAGATTCCAATCTGAGTTGCCCAGAAAGTCTGGATCCTGGAAGCCTTATAAGGGCAAAATTCCCTTTAATGAGATTTCTCCCACTGATAGGACTCTTTAGAAAAACAACCAAAATGTAGCCATTGAAATAGTGCTCTAAAATTGAGCCACTGCATGCTGTTGGAGAATTAGACCTGTGGATTTTTTTAGAAAGTGCAGTCTGCATTCAGGGACCTTAACTTTGCAGAAATTAACAGAGTGATCTGAGTTAATTTATTCCAGAGATGCTTTCAATCCAGCAATTTTTCATTGTCTTATGACTTTACTCCGCAAAGATTCACACATTTGCATGTGTTTTCATGCCAAGCACTTCCACATTTGTGGAAGAAGAGCTTAACAGAATGAACCTACTTCTCTCAAAGTGAGTGGCAAAATTGTTCTCTTGAGTGAGAAGAAGATAAGGTTAACAGCAATAATGCTATACCAAGTTAAGAAATCCTGCATGCTATTAGCTGCAAAGCTGTATGGATTTCAAAAGCATGGAAAGTGAAATTAAAATTAATCTCTTCTGATTGTATACTGCACAGCTGTTGTAATATAGTATTTCATTCTGCCATGTAATTATTCACGTTACTTTTCTGTAATAATATGAAATATCTTGGGCTTAAAAACTATAATGAATATTCACAAGCAACTATCTGAGGTAACTGCAAAAGCATATAGTGAGTGTGTTTTTGTTTTTCTTGCATCACAAGCCAAGGTTTATAAAATATCAGCAATACTACATGTAACAAAGAGGAGATAAACATTTTATGCAAGGTGTTTATTTAGATTTTCTTGGTTTCCTTTCAAGCCAAGATTTGTTTACTAGAGGCATTACAATTTAGTGAGACAAATTAGGCTAAACTTTTTATCTCTGGTGGTTTGCACATGCACTGATTAAACTAGTATTTCTTCTAAAGATTACCTAGGAAGATAAATGAACAAGAGGAGCAATTAGAGTAAGGAAAAACTAAAGATTGGCTGACATGATTTAAGTTTACCTCTAAGGCAGTTTGTCATTTTGTCTCTATAATCTCTATCAGAATTGACTAAAACCGTAAACATAAATCATTATACTAATTTATTTCACTACACTGTGGTCTGGGAGAAGAAGATTTCGTTTTTTTCAACAGACTTTGGGGGATTCAAACATCTTCAGAACTTTTTTAATGCAAGCTAGCCTAAAGAATCATTGATTAGTATTTCAGCTTCTTAAAATCTGATTTTTTTTGTGTTAAGCTAAGAAGTGTTCCTGCTACTATTGGTAAAATATCTATTAAAAATTCAAAATACATGGGCATGGATTTGATTTTTTAAGTGACTGAATATAGCTTAATGCATGACAAAATATAGTGCAAGGCCATCGGTTACTACTTCACACTAGATGAGTTAATAAGCAGACTTCTCTCCTGAGATGCATCAGTACGAAGTCTGTAGTACCATGGAATACCTTTGCAGGAGGGAAACCAGTAGATACCTGAAGACATCCTGCAGTATAACTCTTCATGAACCGTCACGAGACCTGTTACAGACTCTCCAAAAATAGAGCCCTTTACATCTTCATTAGGAACAGTGCTAACAGCAGTGTCTGCCTGCAGTTTTATTCAGATGATATGGTAAAGCAAGGATTATATTATGTTGCTCTTGTCAAATGAAGTGCTCCTTATCTGTGACTTTAAGGAACAGATATTCCAATGCCATTTAGACATCTACATCCTGTTGCCTGTTTGTGAATGGTCTCATATGGTTCAGTGGAGCTGCTTGAATGTGCTGATGGCAGCAGGGTCGCTGTCTAAATTTTTCCTCCAAAGGAAATCCAATTTTTCCTCCCTCATGCCCACACTCCCAGAGACCCCTGATGGCACAGGCTGTGCATTGCATAATTTTACCACCAGCCAACTCTACCAAAACCAAAGCAAATGAAAGGGATTCTTTCTGGCAGCTAGACAAAGTGGAAGTGAGGAGACGGAACATGTGTCCAGGTCTAGGAGCACAGTCTGTAGCTAGGTATGTTTAATCATATTCTAGATATTCTGAAAGTATTTATAAACCTGGGCTAGGGGTGGCAATTTCCTACCAAACCATAATGGAAAAATAGCTAATTTTGGGATGACCAGAACTTTGGGAGTCTGATTTCTGATGGATTTGTGTCTCCTGGTTGATTTACTTAGTAGTCCAAGAAGGAAAGTGTCTGGCACAGTCAGATGGTTTATGGTCTCTGTGCCCTGTCCTGGCACCTGTTTTCATGAAACCCTAAGGAGTTTAACTCCCTTTCAGACCATTCTCCCTGCATCTTTCATAAATCTGTGTAATCAAGGGTTCAAATGCTGTTACAAGGGAATACACAGATGAACACTACCATACTTACATGATTCCATAAGATAGGAAAAGCTGAATGACTGAAATCCCATCCTTTCTTGAATCTGTATTTCTAAACCAGAATTTGTACTAGTTAAGTTTTGTGAACAACTCTGAGCAAAAACAAAAATCTGTGGCTCTGTACCATCAAATTTATGGAGAATGCAGTATCACCTCAAGGGCCCTTATTTCTTTATAAAATTTGATTTCATATATTATTTCTTAAAAGGCGTGCTTGAAAAGGATAGATGAGTTTCTTATCTTCACACACACACAAAAACCCTGCTGTGACAACTGGGGTTGGTTATTAGGGCTGGAACAGTAATTTCCATAATTAATAGCAATGTGTGGGAACCAGAAACCACTCAAGCCCAAAAATGTCAAAGACTTCTAAACTTCTTTAAAATAGTTCTGAAGTTGAGATAAGCATTAATGATGTAATGAACAAAGATTAGCTCCACTTCTGGCTTGGCCCCAAAGAAAAAGATGTAATTCCAAGGAGCAAATATTTCAGTGCTGTCTATACAGGTAGACCAGGCTGAGTAAAAGCCAGAAAAAAATTCCTGCTTAGTTGCAAACTCACTCAATGGAAGGAAAAGAGGCGAATAGGGCACAGTCTTCTGTCTGAGCAGGAAAGACATGTTGAGAAAACGCTCATCCCAGCTTTGAACTCCAGAGGGCAATAGTCCACAGCCCGATGGGTATGTAAGCGCTCATTAAAAAAAAATAAAAATTAAAAAAAAAAAGTTCTTTCCAGCAGCTTCCTTGATACTACCGGCAGCACAGCAATCATGCCAATAGCAATGGTGGATGCAGAATGTACAGCCAGGGTCGCCAGAAGTGCAGCTGGTAACAGAGTGTGGGTCTATTTGAAAAAAAGTGGTCTCTTACCTCTGAAAATAGTCAAATGGGAGTTCAGTGGCACAATTAAGGAGAAGCAGGATATGATATAAGTGAGGAGAAGATAGGCCATGAAAGCAGGTCAGAAGGGTTGTGTCATTTGGATAAGTCCTCATGGGTGTTTATTAACAGCTTTAACAAGAGTGTGGCAAGGGTATAAAACCTTATGATTATTTATTCTGATTTTACTTTGCAAAATTACACTTTTCTCATGCTAAGAACAGAGGAAATTTTGTAAGCATCATTCAAGGTGCAAAAATTCTTGCACAGCTTTGTTAATGCAACATAGTATTTGACTCTGAACCAGGAGTAATAATATCTTAATACCACTAAATTCTTCAATAACGATGTTATTTTTTTGAAAGGTGCATTAGATAGGGCTTATGTTTTTCAAGAAAATAACTCCCAATTTGGCTGATACTGGTAATACCAGAAAGCACTCTCAAGCTTCTCGGAGAAGGTCACTTCTACAGTGGCCTTTGCTACTGCTTGGAGCCCATGAGTTGTTTCAATTCATCACCAAGATGTTTACTGCCCACACTGTCGCTGCTGGCACTGTGCCTCTTCTCCCATCATGAAGAGTAGGTTTCCTTGTCCTCCAGCTCCAAGCAGAGGTGACTTCACATGGGCACCATTATTGTTTAATCATAAGATCAGCAAAGCAGAACTTGAATGTACAGCAAGCAGATGGGGAGGGAGGGGGCAGGTGGAGGGGGTGAGATAAGGGAACTGAAGTTGTCTATTTGCGTATCATTTATTTGTGCTTCCATAAGTCATATTTTTTTAATAAAGACTACACGGTGCTTGGTGTTACATGCTAGCACCACTTCTCTCCCTGATGTCAAGGAAGAGCTATACTTGATTGTCAAGGTTTGCTGAGGAAGAAAAGTGTTTCAGGAAGCAGTAGGAAATTAGTCAGCCACCCATCTAATATTCAGAGAGGTGAGGCATGAAAAAGTACTTCACCACACATAGATAGTTCAGAATATTTTTTTTATTATTATTATTCCCATATTGGTATTGGCCAAATACTCCTGTTCCTGTAGTTATTTGTTTTTGTTCTAAAAATAACTGGTTTTTTTCTTTACTATTTTTAGGTTTTCTGAGGTTTGTCTTCCCACAATAGTCTTCAGAGTGGATACTGTATGGTGGCATTTTGTTGTGGTTTTACAGAGATAGTGTGGGTATGGTATCTATTACCTGTAATGTAAATAGCACTGTCACAGCTTCTCAATGAACAGTTTGAGGCTATGTCTTGTTCAGGTTGAGTACAAGTAAATTTCAGATAAATCTATGTTTCTCCTTTAATTTGGTTTACTTTTGCATTCTTTTAAAACACCAAAATTTTAGGGGTTGTTTGCTTGAACTGTTAACTGGAGCAACAGCACAGGTTCCTCCTTACTAATAAGAACAAAATTTAAAATGGAACTACTGAGACAATATAAAGGGACATTGAAGGAGGGGATCATATCCAAGATAGAAGTAAAACTCAAATTACATTTAACTACTTAAGCTCAATGTGAATTTAAAATAGAGGGAACAAATAGTCTCTGTGTGACGATTGCGTAGGCTCTGGCTTCTAAATTCACAAGTTAGGCAGGATTTATCAGAAAACTGTGATACCACCCAGACCTTCACAGGTTCTTAATTAGCAGTTTATATCTAGGATCCAAGTGACATACTCTCCCAAAATTCAGTACCATTCTTCAGTAATTGATTTTTGTGGAGATGAAACAAAGCTAGCTGGACTTCTGTAAAGTATCTGATACCCCCTAACATGAAAAACATGAAGATAGATGGTAACATAAGAACTGTGAAATTGGTGGTAATTAGCTAAAAATGAGGTGGCAGCAGTTTCTTTTGAACAGGAGATTAAACACCTGCTCTAAGGTTACAGAAGGAATTTCTGAGAAGTCACCATGGGAAATGATATTACTTAGCAGTCTTTGCAATTGTCCAAGGTCTAGGGTTGAGAGGAACTATTGGCAGAAGGGGATCTGAGTGTCCTACAAGAACAACCAAATAATGGTGAGGATTATAGTAACAGAAATGAAATGAAACATCACAAAAATGGAGAGATTAATAACTTGGGTACTGGTAAAATACCCTGCTTCAAGTGAGAGGATTTGTACTTGAAAATGAGAGAGAGAAAGATACAGCAATGATCAGAGATCACAATGTAGTCCTCAGTCATGGGCAAGAAGAAAAAATGGTAATATAATAGATCAGAAATACTTCATAGCAACATTGTACAAGGACTTGCTGAGACTTCATGGGGGTGTATGAGGCAAGTGAAATTTTAGTGTCTGTTAAAGACAAATGAAGTCTGCAGGCGTTGAGAAAGATGTTCAGATAAAATTAGTAGATTACAGTCATTCCACTCTACTCGTGTCCCTTCAATGTGTCTTAGAGGTGCAGAGAGTTCCTATACTCTTTTGACTCATTCTGATGTTACAGGAGATGACTTTTCATATGTGGATTTGTGATTCTCATTAATTTTGCAACTTGGATACTCTCTCTCGCTTTCACTCACGGTCTCTTCTCCTTGACAATTTTTCTTGAGGATGAGGCTTTCGAATCTGAATTCCAATGGTGTCTTCTTTCTGAATGTGGCTATGCAGTGCCTTCTCACTTTTGCCAGACTGATTCTTCTTGTCCTGTTTATAAGTTTAGAGTCTAAAATGCTTCCTATGTGCCATGCTAATATCAGCGTTATCATGAACCTCAATGTTAAATTAAGGTTCTTACTTTATACAAGAGGATGGTTTCAGGTTAGGAGTAGGTGCATTACAGATACCTTTGGATCAAAATAGAGGCTGGCAAATGAGAAGGTTACACAGAAAATACATGACACCTCATCTCACAGGGTGACAATGTAGTATGTGTGGCGATTTATTTCATGAGCAAGATATCTTTTCCATAGATTTCAAATCCTGTATTGGGTAGGATTGAATAAAGAAAAAAATTACATTGAAGCAGTAGCTCACATGAGAATGTCTTTGCCTGACTGAGTAACTTGATTCCTGTATTAAAAAAACCATAAAACACATAAAAGTATTACTTCAGTTTTACTCTAATATGCAATTAAAACTGCCCTGTGTTACCAGAATTTCCATTACTGCTAATGTGTATGAATGCTGACACATGTGAAAGCAATAGTTTTGTTCCTAGCATAAGCTTTCTCTATAGTGAAAGCTTGTTTTACTTTTTAATGCCAGAAAACCACTACTTTTCTGTCATTAAAATTTCATTCCCTGTATATTTTAATATTTATCTCCTAAACTTCTATCCTTCCTTTCTGACCTTTTGAGACTGAGCCTGATACTTTTAGGGTGCTGCTGGTAAGCCACAATCATACCCTGCACCTTATTCCTTGAAAAGTGTATCCTCTGAAAGATGTGATGGCTACAGAATTCCTGCAACTCACACACAATTTCCATTGTTTCTGTATGGGGCAAAAGTAAACGTAGTGCAGGAAAAGTAAGAAGGGACTGTGTTTTAAGGTATCATCCAACCCTCCTCTAACAGAAACAGAAATGAGCTGTGTCTAAGTCCTTTTATTCATTTTTCTAGGTATGGTTTATTGGAATACTGTACTGCCCAAGTCCACACTATTCAAGTGTATTTTATTCAAATATGTCTTTCAAATTGGGAGAAAAGGCATGACAGACAAAACACGTGATTGCTAACATGAGCTCATACAACTTTCAAAATACGATGTGGCAGGCATCTCTTCACACTCTGGGCAAATGGCACATGGTACCAGGAGACATTAGGTTTTAAAAAGTGAAGTTAAACTGATAAATTAGACCTCATTTATTGAACAGCAGTTACAGCCAATTGCCCAGGGAGTCATTTGACACCTTTGAAGACCCTGCTAACTTAATTGGTGATAGTTTGGGGGCTGAAGGAAACATTTAAGTCTGGAGCAGCAGGACACCGTGCAGCATGAAAATGGAGAAGACAGGCATTCTCACTGACAAGGGGAGTCATATATAGATTTTTGTGTCCATTGTTTTTGCTTATTTGTGTGTGTGCTTTACTCAGTCAATCAAATATAATTGACACCACTGGGTTCTGTTGTTTTGTGGATGACAGGAGCTAATGCAAGGGAAAAAAAGCCTGGAGTAAACTTCCCCCTGAAAGGCTGTGCAAAGGTTTTTCCACTGGGCTTGTGACATTTTTTGCTCAATTGTATTAATTGATGTAGTGACAAGGCAGTTGGAAAGATGATGGATACTGATCACTACACTTTCCTTTTCTTTTTTTCTTCTAAGTATTGGGGCATTAACATAACCTCTGCTTTTGTACAAGAAATAGGAATGCAGCTAGCAAGAATGTTAGATGAAGGTTTTAGCACCTGCAAACAGAGTTTATAGGACTCAACAGTCACAGCTGGATATTACTACAGAATGAGAAAGGGATCTTGCTTTGGGATAGAGTTTAACTCAGGACACCCACGTTCCCACCTTGATTTTTCGCCATTTTTATCCCTTGTGTTAGAAACTTTGAGATTTACTGCCTCCTTGCATCAGTTCAAGGGGTATATTTAATCAAAACTAATCTGGCACTTCCCTAGGTTTTAATTACCTCTAGACTCAGGTTGGAAATACAGTTGGCTGAGTGAAGTGGTCAGGGAGATCAGGTTTCCACAGTTTCCACAGCTGAGTGTCTGGCTTCCAGCTCTGCACAGACAAATGTAGGTGGTCCCTAGATTCAAGTCGGTAGTAAGTATCAACGTAGTAACTATCCTGAGCCTTTCTGTGGGGTTGCTGACATAATCACACATACACACATTTTTTTATTCCGCCTCCCAGCTTTCCACAGAGGACACTACAGTTCCAGCACAAAGGAGATGCCCTCACGCATGTGACTGAGTGCAGAGTGCAACAAAAACATGGTAACACAAGCATAGCTTTGCCTTTGAAGACAGAGGCTTGCTCTGAGTTAACACAGACATCAATCTGTCGGTTTCCTGAAGGACATCATCTCTGGAATGGTTTCAGTGTGTAAATTGCATAATCATAATCACAGTTTATCTGAAAAATGTCTAAGTATGTTTCTTTCTTCAGGACTACACTCAAAGAAGGTGGCTAAAAAAGAGGGTTTATAAGAATCCAGACTTCTAAAGAAGAAAGTCTCAGGCCTTGACACAAAATTGTAAATACACCTGTGAATTGACATTAGGGGGAGCATAGGCATCATCTATGAAATCATGTGTTGAATAACCGGTCATACTCTTCCATTTATTCATTGTCTGTGGTTATGGTTACTAAGCTGGGATGATAAACACGTTTTATGTGTTAATCTCCTAATTAGAAACTTGGTTTTAAATGTCCCACTGTCATCTTCTGGTTTAAGACATATAGGTAAGAGGGGCACTGCCCAGAGAAAGTTTTCCCCTGAGATTCATCCAGATCCAGAAATTCCTGAAGGAAATTCAGGCAAATCCAGGAAAACTGAATTTTTTTTTTCCAAAAATAAATATTCCCATGAGTGTCTCTGTCCCATAAATATTTCCTTTAGAAAATTGATATAGAAGATCTGTGCCTATAAATTAAGTGGTGTGAATTCACCTTCCTCTCTACCAGAGACGTTGTTTTCGATGGTGGTAATTTAGGGTGAGAGGCACAAAAGTACCAGAAGGAAATACAAGGAAAGGAGAGATTCAGCTCTGATCTGAGAGGCACCTCTTATAGCCAGAACTGTAGCGAGGTGCAACTTCCTTTCTCTGGATTTCTAAACTGGTTCTTTCCAGGCAATGTGCATCAGAGGTACAGTGGATCACAACAAATGCTGTCTGATCATGGGGACGTGGCTTCTCTGCCCTTCTCTGTCTGATGTGGAGCAACATTTGGCATCCGGATTTGGGGAAGCATTGTGACACCAGCTGTCTGTAGGACACCAGATGGACGTGTTCCCATTGGCTTGCAGAAGCTGTTACAGGACAGGTAGGTCCAGCCAGCATGAAGTCTGACTTTCACTGGTAATGGCTGTGGGAACCTCTCCAAACTATGAACAGTTTGGTGTCAGAGCTTGTCTGGTTGTGCAGCAGCACAACAGCTTTTCTGGCAGACATGTAAGAATCTGGAGGCTGTCTCTTTTTTGCACTACAAACTGAATTTTTTTTTTTTTCCACAAACAAGTGCAACAAAGAAAATCCATTGTCTTGTGATTTCAAGCTTCACAGGTTTTGCCTTTGGATGGCTTGGTGTGCCTGATCATAATGCATAGTGTGCAGTATATGAAATAGTTAGGTCTCCAGCAAGGGCAGATACTTCTAGAAAAAAGATGCAAACATTTGCAGTTTAAGTGGTAGATAATCAAAAGATACTAAACCAAAGTAAACTATGTCAGTGTAGAATTATCTTCCTAGTTCAGTCAAAGAGAAATAAATTATTTCTTATTATTGCTTTAGTACTCATAGATATAACTTGCTTATTTAGTAAATGGAGATCCATCAACACAAATCTGTGGTCATTTCAAAGTGTTAGACTGCTACCCTTTCTGGTCTCAGTCAGAAACCAGTAATAAATTGTGTACCGTTAGACTGTATAGAAGTTTGCATCGTGTGTTTTTAGTGTACAAGCTGACAGGAAAGGAAAAGCTGGTCAGAGACAGATTCCTGCTTGAAGAAATGCAAGTAGCTACTAAGGGAGAGAAATGAGTTTCACACTTCATTGAAGGATAGAGTTGTCTACCTACCAGAGCAGACTCCTGGTATAAAAACTGGTATATTTGTGTACCTGTGGAGGGTAAAACCATTTTATTTTTTTCAATTAAGAGGACTAAAGTCAAACAAGAGCATTAGAAACCACTCTCTTGGTGCAACCTTGGCATGAAGAGATGATTTGTTGTTGTTTTGTATTCTTTGTCTATTGTACGTGTAATCTTTCTAACTGGTTTTTGATTTTGTGGACAATTACTAAACTTAGCCTGCTTTGATTAGCGGCCTAAGTGAACTAGAAGACAACATGATAATCCTCTTCCAAGGATGTGGTGAGGCCCTACAGCAGGGTCCAGGAACACCTGAAATGTTTCATCTCTTCGACACCCTCCACCCTCTAGCCAAAGGATCTCAGACCCTCTTTGAGCTGCATAGAAGAGTGGGCAACACCAAGATCAATGGAGATGTGTTTCAACAGCAACTGTTGATGACACTGATGGTTCTCTCCATGCAATAAAATACTAGGATATAACTCTAAGCCTGTAGGCTCACAAAAGATGTGTCACATTGGAGAAGAGTAGATTTTCCACCTCCTATAGGAATGAGTAAATAGTAAGGCAGAAAAAACTCAATATCTTGAAAGAAGATATGACAGTTGGTCTCCTGATCAAAGTGAAACTGCCTGATGATGCTTTCAATTTTGTTGTCATGTTTGTATAAACTATTTGAATTCCATTATTTTTGTTAAATTTTCAGTAATACCCCTGTAATGTTTCAGAGTATAAACCTATCCTCTACATTCACGTGGAGTATGGCACAAATAGGTGATTTCCCAGGGATGACAAACATAGCAAACTGCTGAACCAAATCTGGGACACTTTTCTTCTGAAACTAGTGTAAAGCCTTGTCCTTTGAAAAGTGTTGCTACTTCAAGTGACTAATCCCACCAGGAAAATAGTGTAGTACTGTCCTTTAGCTGGTAGCTTTGAAAATGTGTAAATGAAGCAGCCATTTTCTGCTGTCAGAGAAAGCACCATATGGCTGGAACTATGGATTTCTTGCAAGGTGCCATGAAACTGGTAACACATGCTGTGAAGTCCTCTGCAGGCCCATCAATACAGGTCTGCCAAAGACAAGGAACCACACAGAAAGGATGATTTGGCAACACACAGGTGAAATTTTTTTTTTCAATGTATATAATAATTAATTTTTTCCCTTTACATCATTTCCAGATTATTTAGGGAGTATCGGTGTCATCCTGGAGTTGTCCTTAAAATTAATCCTTCACATGTCTGATCATATAGGTACCGTGTTATGTTTCTGCCATGTGTTGTGTCATTATACAAAGTAAAATCATAGCATGTAATCACTGACAAAATCTGTCAGTGAATGTTTTATTCCATTTCAGAAGGAGATTTTTAGTCTATACAGCCCTCATAGGAACAGAGAGAGATTTATTTTCAGACATTCCTGAAACTGAAATAACTCCACACTCTTAGTACAAACTGTATGAAACAAATGTATAGAGCTTCTCCCTGCAGATATGTTGGGGCTCTTTTCTCATTGATTCTTCAAATGTAATTATGTAATTGGCAGCTTGCAAAGCATTGGCAACAAGTGTGAGCTTGTAATCAACGTTTTTTTGTGTTTCATGGTGAAGTTGGAATAGTCCTCTGTGCTAGAAATCAATAGAGCTTGGGAACTGTGACTCTACAATCTGCTATGTCTTCACAGTGGAATGGGTTATTTTAGTCAAAACCCAAGGAAGAAAAAAGGCAATTATTGGTATTTCTTCTTGAGGTGGTCAATTTCCTAACTTCATTATGACTTTTTTTCAGTTATTTTTTGCTTGTTTGCATGGTCATTAGTTACGTTTATAAGAAAAATGACAAGTGGAAATCATTATACCAAAATGTAAAGAATTCAGTAAAGAACACTGAATTCATTCAAAGCAAGATGTTTTCTAAAGTATCCTGTAGTCTGTCATTTCTGGAAACTATGATGTCATTAGGAAAGCTCACTAATGCATGGAACAGCTCATCATTCAATTCACCACACACTGAAAAAATCCATGCATTGTTATTTATTGTTCTTCTTGATGTATACTGAGTGCTTCACAGAAGACCTGGAAAAATGTGCCATTTATTCATGGGGTTTTCAGTGTATGCTTCAGCTGAATCAAAATAATAGTGGCAAAAATAGAGGCTGAAAGGGATGTCTCATTATAAAATCATGCATGTGTGATTCTTCATGGTAGTATTGAGGAATGCAGCCTCATGCTGCTGTTATTCCCTTCTTGCTTAGTCATATATGCTGTAGTTTCTGATCAAAACCATTTTTTATCCCCAAACCACCAGTTGCATACTTCTTGATATATGCATCTTTGGGATGCATATAATGTTTATGCCATACCAGTGCACAGATGGATGGTGGTGCATGCCAGATAACCATAAATGTCTCTACAATTGTATTTCAATGTTACTTTATCTGTGAGTAAGGGCAAGTATGTATTTGGTTTTTGTGCTAAGCCAGATTTGTCTGTTTATCCTCTAGCAAAATTTGTAGGAATGGAAAAGCTGCAGCTCTCTTTTGGATGAATTTGATGAGGTTACACTGTGTGTGGCATATACAGAGACCAGATCCTCCATGGGCAGAGGTGAAGCTGACCAAATTTACTCATGGTATTTTGTGCTACTTCTAGGTCTCCAACAGGTAATTCCATCTAAAGATACAATGTGATCCTGACTAATGTCCTCCGAAATTGTGGGTGTAAAACAAGGGTTTATGTCAAGATAAAGCTGGAGCACCTGAACCATGGCTGCATATCAGATCATTTATGCCTTGTGGCATACCCAGGTTATGTCATGAAGCCACCACAGCATCCCTTGTTTAGTTTCCCATCCACAGGTCCTAGGCTAAACTCTGTTGCAGTAAATTGTATGGGAGCTGGTTTTTTAACTGCTGAGATGACTGTGTATTCAGGCTTTTCTGACAGAGTTCATCAGTAAGCCATGCCCTTCCCTCCTTCATAATTAGCATCTACATTATGTCCATTTGCTCACATTTTTAAAAAGGCTTCAAAGTGTCTAGATCTGGAGGGTGAATCGAGGAAGTATATAAATATTTTAAAGGGTAGCATGTATAAAATATTATGTGCGTGTGGAGAATATAATGGAAGTGCATTACTTTTGATAATGTCTTGAGAAAAGCATTCTGAGATCAACATACCTGTAGTATACAATTATTTGTTATGTAGAATTTGAAGACTGAGACCTATCAAAATATTCCATTTCTGCTTTTTTACTCCTAACCAAGGCAGGTATTAAATGTATAGGTAAATATGTTAAGGTGACTTATATGAACATAGGCAACAAAATCTATTTGGTTTGTAAAACCAAACCCTTCTTCAGTAAATACATGAAAGAACAGTTGTTGTATGGGTATTTTGGCACTTTATTGCTAAACTTAGTCTAAAAAATGTCAGGAAACATACAATGAAGTTGAGGCTTTGAGTAGGTTGTCTTACCTTTATGTTTTTGCTGAAGCTACGCCAGTGTCATGTAAGTCTATACTTTGTTTAATCACCGTGTTCATGTGTGCACATTTGCCAAGCAGGATGACTTTTTCATCTGATTTAAGCCAGAATATTGGATCAATGCTGTGAGTGTTTTACATCAGTGGAGAATGATGTCTGCACTATGCAGCTGGCATGCTAAAAGAAAAAAAGCCAGGGTTTTCTTCGACTCACTAGCTTCCTTGCCACAGTGGGAAGTGGAAATGTAGGGTACATCAGCCTTAACACAGTCATAGCTTTTAAGCGTGGTGTGCAAGAAATACTTGAAACAGATGTATTTGGGATCATGTAACACACAATATTTGTAAGGGTTCATTGACACCTACTCTTCACCTATCAAGTATGATCATGCTTCCACATTGGAATGAAGCCCACAGCATCCTTGTGGGCCCTCCAGGAGCCTGTGTTTTTACTTTACACAGTAAGAAATTAAAAATAAGTGAATCAAACTGTCGGCATGGTTATCCAAAGTTCATTTTCTCTTTCTCTTTATTGTTCTGCAGTAGTGTCTTCAGTTCTTTCTATTGATCTAGAGAGGGAAAGCTTAATACTGTGCCACGGTCACCTGTTCCTTGGGGGAAGAATAAACAATCGCAGAAAAAGAAGGGGAAGAAATAAACAAAGCCCTGAAGATTGACTGGGGGCCATAGCAGATTCCTTCTTACACCAGAGCATCATTTATGTCTATGTTCTTCTATCTACCTTGTTTGCAGTAAATAGCTGCCCATTATGTCAGGTCAGGAAAGCGCTGTGGCGTCACAGCTCAGCAGCCGTGATCAGCCTGCCAAGTTGGCAGGGACAGCCCCCAGGGAGCAAGCGCATATGTCAAGCTCTTGAGCTGTCAAGGTTCAAAGCGACAGTTTATCTGGAGGCTTTAAAACATCCTTGCAAAGTTTCCCCTCCTTCCCTTCCTCCCTCCTCGTGTTGACAATCTGCTTGAGAGAAGACAGATGTTGGAGTAGTTTTCTTTAGACTTGTGTAATTCCACAAGGCCCAATGCACCAAATACAATTCCACCCGTCTTTCAAGAGGCCAAGTTGAGGAGGCAGACACGTTGTTGGGAGGAAAACAAGGAGTCCTTTATGCTAACACAAATATTTCCAGATGCATTTGATGCTGTCAGAGTGCCTTCCTTATGATCTTTGCCCACTAAAAACAAACTACTTTACAAGCTGCTGGAGCAACCAAGGAATTGCATCTGGGGTGACATTTTTCAAGACACTTTTCAACTGTATTTAGCTGAATATTTTATAGTGTTTTAAGAGGGCATAGACTTACCAATATGACATAAGTTTTTCTCTTGCATCATTTTAGCCTTAGAACACAATAATGTTCTCTGCAGATTTGTTTGCTTGAAAATAAAATTTATCATGTAAACAGAACTAAATGACATATGAGAACATATCTTAAAATACCAGTTTTATTTCACTTCCACTTTTGCAGGCTGATTCTATTCATCATGCAAATCCAGAGCTATTGGTCTTAGATATTTCATCCAACAGAGTATGTTTTAAAAATAAAACCTCAGAAAAAAAATGTATTATGTACTCTTTGTGTAGTTTGTCATCCTGTAATCACAAGGAAGCATATTTTCACTCAGGACCCACCTTTTTCTGATCCTGAGTGCCTTTTGCCACAAATGACAGATAATTTTTGTATTCACTTCCTAAATTGCACCTGCACCAGGAAAAGGGAATTATACCCTTTCAAGACATCTTCTCTCTTCCTGCTGTTCTTACTTTCTCTCTTCTACAAATATAGCCCCGTCACTCAGTAAAAGAAAATCTTCCTTTGAGATGATCCTGCCCTTGCCCCTTTTCATGCAAAAGAGTGCAAAAAAGTGGAGAAAAGCTGAAATCTTCCTCTCTCACCACCGCTTTTGCCATGCCCGATCTCCTTGAATAATTGCCTTTCTTCATAAAAAGTTACAGAGTTTAGAAGAGCTTGCAACAGGGGAAGGCATGTTTTAAACCAGTGAGTTGACAGAAAAGTGCATCAAGTTTATTCTTATGCTTTCTTCATTCTTCAGATTACTCAGGGAGTGACCTTGAGTTGTCTGCATACACAAATAATCAAAGGTTTTTGATTTCACATGTATATCCTCAAACTGGCCTGCATGGCATTCTCCCTTCTCTTTATGGTTTCCAGTACACGCACAGCACTGAAGTAAAATGCACTGGCTCATCCTCATTTTGAGAGGTAAGCAAGCAGGTTTGGAGTTAACAACACAGACCTCTGATTGTTCTGTTTGATTTGCATCTTTCAAAAGCATGTCTGGAAAGCCTCTTCTCACAAAAGCCATTTTGCTGACAACAGAGTTTCATTATATCCATCCATCCTTTGGTATCTGTTTCTTCAGAGTGAGAATGCTCACAATAAGCATATTTGCAAAAGACATCAACTAATGACTGAACCTATTCTTAGATGCTCATTGGTAAGTGTCTTTAGGTGGTCATGGTGTTTTCAAATGATTCTTATTATTTAATTCTGATTTCCACACAAATTTACATAAATGAAATCTATACTGGCCCTCATAGCACTAGCAATGGCATCAGGTATTTGTCTCTGGTCTAGACAGTTTCATGTGGCTATCCCAAACTTCTTGAACATCTTAGATATTATGTTAAATGTGTTAGATATTACATCCAAACTTGAACTGACAAGTCAGTCACTGTCAGTAGGGCACTCTGAATCCTATTCAGATACATCACAGAATGATTTTCAGTACCACTGAACTTTACATATGTGGTGTGCACCCTGCTGAACTTCTGGCATGCACAGCTAGAAATTAAGAAAAAGAAGTTCAGTCACTATCATGCAAATAATGTTTCTTTTCCCATTCTATCAGCAGATTGTTATGGTTATTTTTGACCAAAAAAATGTCACGGATTATTTAGTTTTTTATTGCTTTGCAAAACAAATCCTTTTGATTCATCCCCTCTATTTTGCCTTGCTGCATACCATCCAGTGGATGAACACCTTTCAGACCTGTAGATTAAGCCTGGATATCATGGCACAAAAGTGCCACAATGTTAGGTCTCTGAGTTAGTTTCCACAGTTAAAAAAAATAAAAAAGAAGAAAGTAAACCTCTCCACCAGTAGAATTCTATTATAAGTACAAGTTCATACAGTAACTTTTAGTCTCCTTAAGTCTGTGCTTAGCACAGCATGGGCTCAGTGGAGTACCAAGTTATGAAGAATTGAAGTTACATGTGGATATGGGATATCCAGATGGTGCACCGGGCTGCTTGGGCAACCTCATTCCTCTGTGTAACTACTCCACAAGAATAGCATAAGATGGCTTTCCAGAACAAAACCTACACTATTTTCAGCCCCAGCCATCCCCTCTCTTATCTGTCCTGCTGCATAACAAAGTGTCAATGACTGGTGTTCTTCCTGTTAGTTGTATCCAGCATGCTTAATCTTTTCTTCCACTAAGTGACTTTGTGAGAAAGATTGAAGTAAATGGAGTAAATGTAACACTTGATGTTAAAGTTTCTTTACCTCTTTTGCATAAACTGGTAAATGGCATAGAAATGTTCGTGAGGCAATTGACCTTTTTTTTAGTGCAATCGAGGGTGTAAGAAAGGTATCCTAAGCATAGGGCTACACTCTGAATAACGAATAGAAAATAAAAAATCAAATATGCTCTGTTTCTCTGTACTGAATAATAAAATGAACCTATGCAAAATGTGTGCTCATAATGCATATGAATAGTTAGACAACCCTATGGTTGGCATAACTAGACTTTTGAAGGCATGATGCACTAGCAAACATATAATTTCAACAAAGTTTGAAAGTCTGCAAAGTCTTCAATACAGAAACAGAGCAGATAGTTTGTAGAGATTATATTGTTTCCTTAAATGGCTTTCACATATGTCTCCATGGAGAGCAATGTTTATTCATACCATATGGGAAAGCATAAGTTAGATTATAGAAATAGCCAAGTACTACAGTGAATGTATATTTTAAAAATATTTTTTCCTACTACATTGAAATTGATAGCCTCAATATCCCAGCACCAACATGATTCCAAAATCACAGTTTTTCTGTCTCTTTTATGTCCTTCAGAAAATTGAAAAAGTTATAACTTAACTACTTTACTGGCATTTGGATTTGATTCTGACAGTGGCCTATGAACATTAACTTTGTTTACAGCAACCCATATCATACCTTTTGAAATAACTCTTCTATGCTGTTTTCTGACCACTTTGAAAAATATAATACCATTGTCAGAAAGCCTTTCTGAACTTTGAAGGGTGTTTTTAGAAAGATGTACTTGATCTTAAGTAGCAGAACTGTATGGACTTGGCTTTCTCCACTAAAATTCAAGATTTCAGAAATGGTAAGAGAATCCAGGATACCACTTTTAGGATTCTGTTAGTGTTCTTCTGGTTATACAGTGCAGTGAAAAACTTGCTAAACCATCCTTCAGGAAACCAAGTCTCTATCCACTTCAGGAATGCTCAGAAATATAATAAGGGAGCACTTCAATTCATAAAAACCTGGATGGATTTCTCAGAATTAAGTCTTTCACTGCTTTTTTCCCTGCTAAAATACATCAAACTGAATAACTGAGCTATAATATTACTATTCAAGGAAAACCTACCTAGTGATTAGAAAATGTTATTAAAAGCAAAATGATTGTCTGTAAAAGTCTTTCCCTGACAAAATATGTTGACCTAAATGATATTCCTCAAAGGTAAGTCAGAGTGCTATGTGATGTTCTCTTATCGATTGTTGATTCTATGTGTACCTCTGGGAATATAAACCACAAAGAAATGTTTTGAAAAGAAAAAGAGTGACCTTGTATATGTAGGCATTTTAATACTATGTGATGCTGAAATAAATAAGTTTAACAAAGGGAGGGAAAAACCACTGTGGAAAAGCGGATATTTTTATTTTTTCATTATTAAATCAGAGTTATAATACAGCACCTGCCATCTGCACTGAAAGCTGTAACTTCAAACCAGCCCTTTCATGCACCTAATATCAGAGAGGTAACATAAAGTAGCAATCTTTTGCACAGAAAGCAGGAAAGTCCCATCTGGGATGACAAATAAAGTATTGCATCCTTTTCATAGTTAAGAAACGTAATTTCTACAATGATTGTTTTGCAATCATTCTATAGGTATAAAAAAAGGGAAAAAAATCTGGTTGGTTTTTTGTTTGTTTGTTGTTTGATGTTTGATAAATAATGGTATTGTTTATTACACAAACCAACTCATGTTCTTAAAAGAAGAGCCTTTGTAGATGCTATAATAGTAGAAGGAAGTTGAATTACTTTTAAGCAACTGAAATAACGAGATCATGATTACTTTAAGTGCAATATTTGAGTCATGTTATTGGAAAGCTTATTTCTAGCCGTCTGTCAGACTAACTTATACATGCTCAGTTATATACAAGCCTTACAGGGACCACCATGTGACTTATTCTTCATTGGTTTCTTTACGGTCTAAAGAGAACTAAACAATCCATCCTAAGCCTAATGTATTCCAAATCCCAAGAGAAGGAAGGAGGGTAAGTGTCGATCTATAGAGGGTTATGACCTGTAAGAGAACTCCAATTACAGGTATGGTAGGTAATTTCTCTTGGATCTTTACACTCTGCAAGACTAGAGTAGTTACTATTCCTGTGTTCAAGATATGACTATATAAACTAACATATATCATGAAAGTGTACCTAAATATTTTAGCTGAAGTATAATTTGGACATAGCATTAATTAATCATAGAAACAGTTTAACACTGAAATTCAAACACTGCAGAATGGAAATAACAAGGCATTTGTATTAGAAGAACTTTTTGTAACATAGTACAAATATTGATTTATTTTGTTTAGACAGAATATTCCATCTGTGTTTTGTATCTTGTTATTGCTAAATTATGGTAGTCATAAAACTGAATAAACTGAGATGAGTAGTTAGTGTTACAAAGAACTAAATATAATGATGGGATACAAAGTCTTGACAAGGGTATGGAGTAGAGACTTAAATCTTCACTTTCTTTCCAACAAAAAACACATTTTCTTTTTCCTTAGAAAGAAAAAACTTGATTATTTCCAGGTAAAGAAGTTCTTCTGCCTTTTCAAAATTCTAGCTGGAATTAGAAAGAAAATAGAGAAAAAATACAGTGCATGATATTGCCAATCTGTTCTTGGACATAAAAGAAAGGAAAAAAGAGCAAGTACACAGAATTTCTCCCCTGCAAGTTTGGGCAACAGAATTTGCTCACTTTTATACTCACCACTTGTGTGAATTTTCCCAGTCTTTACCATTGCTCCTTATCACCATTTGAAGCCAGGGGAAATATGTCACGCTGCCACGATCAGGAGCTGTGTCTTTTGTGGGGGGGGGGGGGGGGGGGGGGGGAGGGGG
>VZRZ01006843.1:0-42975 GCA_013398175.1 Climacteris rufus | reverse complement strand
GGGGGGGAGGAGAGTGCAAAGTATTTCCAAATTCAGAAGCTACATGTTAATAATCTATGTGGTTCTACTAAGTGACAAAACATAATGGATTTCCCTGTGACTGAAGAGTTTTACATTTCAATGGACAGAGGTTGGAACTAAAGAAATATTGCACAAGAGTGTGTTACAGTTCAGCAACAGAAGGGGTGGGAAGGACCAGAAGTGTCCAGGGCAGAACCTAGAGTGGACTTCTGTCTATCCAGCAGATCTGTTTGGCCCACTAGTTGAGTAAGTCACTAGAACTCAATAAGACAGGTGTTTCAACAGAGGAGAAGGTGGGACAAGAGATGTTCTCCTGGTCTGTATGAAGATGGCTGGAAGGAAGGAGGAAGAACAAAAATGCCTGGCACACAGAGCACTGAAGCAAAAAATGGTGCTTTGATACCAGTCAAAAATTCTCCCAGCATCTCCAGGATGTTCTTGCATTGAAGAGATGGATCACACCAGCAATATGACACCTAGCCAACTCTCCTTCTTCTATTACACCATCTGTACTCCTGCTCCGTTGCAAGTGCCCCCTCCAGATGGCTATCCAGGTTAGCCAACTTTTAATTTAGGCATTCAGCTCCAGCACTTGTCTGTTCTCTGCATGGCAGTAACACCTGCATGTCTCCCACCTTTTGTCACATCCCAGTACGAGAGCTGCCTTAGCAAGAGGTCACCTGAGACTCTGCCTGCCAAGAAGGCTGTAGCAGCCACCTCCCAGCCACACGGCCTGCAAGGCCGTCCTCCAGCCTTTGTACCTTGGCCTCAGACCTCTCAGTTCTTACTAGAGCAGTAGTTTTCCACAGAAGCAGATTCAGGGGATGTTGCCATGTGCAGTGATGATCACTATTTCAAGTGTTGACACTAGTGTTTAACATTAGCACCCTTTGGTTTATTTCTTAAGTTTTATCTTCCTTTTACAGTATCATGAATGTTGTCACATGCACTTTCTCAATAGTACAGAGTATTTGCACTGTAAGTATTACCCCTCACACAGAGTTGCTTATTTTCAATTTTTTCTTATTTTTTTACTTGTTTTCTTATTTTTTTCAGCATTTTTATGCACCTTTGCTGATGTTATTTTCCTTTAATATTTGCACTTTTAAAATTTATTTATTTTTTATTTTAAAATAATAATAATAACATAATATAAACATAAATAATCAAATAATTTAATTTTATTATTTTTTTAAATTTTAAAATTTATTTTTAAAAATTATTTTAAATTTTTTAATTTTTAAAATATATTTATTTATTTAAAATGTATTTCTTTTTTATTTAAAGTATTGACTTAATTTACTTTTCCAGTTTGCTCGTGAAATCTGTTTGCATTTGATTTCTATTCTTATCTCTCTTTGCATTTGATATCATTGTTTGCATAATGAATACTAGCTAAATGTTTCTGCATCACTGCCCTGTTTGCACAAGCAGCCGCCTTCTAGGTGAGCAGACAAAAGTCTAGGACAGCTCTAAGATTTCTACACAGCCTTTTGCCTTCCACACACAGTGACACTGGAAGACAGAAAGTGGAGGAGGAAAAAGAAGAAAGAATAAGACAAGAGCAAAGGGGAGATGGTGCTGTGGGAAACACAGAAAGAAAGATCTATAAACTTAGAAAATATGAGACCCCAAACATTTCAGGTTCCCTACAAAACAGTGACTTAGGCTTTCATTGCTCTCATAAGTAGCAAAAAAAGAAAATTTAATTCTATCCTTCCCCTTTGAGCAGACAGTCCATCCTCCATTTGTAAAAAAAAGCAAGAAAATTATTTCATTGACTGAGTCAGTAATTGCATGCAATCCAAATACGTTTCTGCCTTTCCTTCCACTTGTTTTGTATATGAAAATGATTGTGTAGAAGATGATGAAGGGTCTGGAGGGAGAAGCCATACAAGGAGTGGATGAGGTAACTTAGTCTGTTCAGCTTGGAGGAGACTGAGGGGAGACCTCACTTCCTTGTGAGAGGAAGAGGAGGGGCAGGCACTCATCTCTTCTCTGTGGTGACCAGTGACAGTACCTGCGGAAAGACCATGAGTCAGGAGAGGTTTATCTGGTATATCAGGAAAAGATTCTTCACCCAGAGGGTGGTTGGGCACTTCCCCAGGGAAGTGGTCACAGCACCAAACCTAACAGTTTTTTGACAATGCTCTCAGGCACATGGTGTGATTTTTGGAACTGTCCTGTGTAGAGCCAGGAGTTGGACCTTAAAGATCCTTGTGGGTACTTTCCAACTCAACATATTCGGTGACTCTATGATTTTATTTTGTTTGCAATTAATTAATTTCATAATTATCCCTTCCTTTTCTGTCCTATTACACTGTCTTTATCTCAGTCTGTTTTACCTTTTTTCCAGTTCTCTTCCCCATCCCTCTGGGGAGCAGTGAGTGAACTTAGTGCTAGGCTGCCTGCTGGGTTAAACCACAATACTTGTGAATGACTTTCAAAGCAGGAGCACAAACAGGTATGGCCACACACAATTATCACCACTCTGCTAATGTCCAGGACTCCTGTGGCTGTTGCAAAGTCTGGCTGAGCTCAACCCAGCTAGAGCTGTGGGACACATTGGTGTCATGCAGTTGCCCACACTGCCTGCCACTGATGACAGTCACATACCAGCCAACATCTACCACAGTCTGAAAACACACCCATGATACCTTTTATGGCTGAGGCACAGTACGGCCCACAGGAGAGCAAACGGAGATTAACATCCTGTCCATACCTCTGGTGCACTCTTTAAAGACCATGCATGCAGGGTTCCTTGCTTTGGTACATGCATCACATCAAGCCTGTGAATTGCAATTCTCACAGACTGCTATGAGGACCAATGACCTTGCTACTCCAAACAGCTCAGGAAGAAACCTGGAGCTGTCAGAAGCAGTTGACAAAAAAATAGGATGGCTTGGTTTTCCTTGCAGGTAAGGGAAGGATGCATTAATTCACTGATGCAATAGACAAAGGCTAAGCTCAGAAGAAAGGCCAGTGAATACTGTCTCCCTGCCTGTAAACATGAACACCTTTTCATGATCATCCCTACTTTGTGGCCTGAGCTACAGACACCACCCATCCCTCTCTCACCTACAGAGGCAAGCAAGGTAGGAGAAGATCCAGGGAGGCATGTTGTCTGCTGATGACGGTGATGCTTGCAATCCACTGGCAGCAGCATTGTGAGTAGAATACAAACACAGACCTGAGAAAACACATATCTGATCAAATAACTCCCTAGGCAGCAAATAGGCTACATGCATGCCAGAGTAGAGGGCTATGAAGGGGCTACACCAACCAGCAAGACCACTTTCCACAGCTGCTTCCTTGACAAATGTTTAACAATGGCTCAAAAACTACCCTGTGCTTCTGCTAAAGAACCACGCTATGGTTTGGATGGAAGGTAGATCTAGACATCCTCTTGTCCAATTCCCATGCTGAAGCATGTTCACCTAGAGCAGGTTGCACAGGATTGTGTCCAGATGTCTTTTGAAAATCTCCAGAAAAAGAATCTCCACCGCCTCTCCTCACAGCCTGTTCCTGTGCTCTGCCACCCTCACAGCAAAGAAGTTTAACCTCATATTCAGATTCCTTTATTCCAGTTTGTGACTGTTGACCCTTGTCCTGTCACTGGGCACCAGAGGGAACAGTCTGACCCCATCCTCTTGAAATCCACCTTTAAGGTAATTGTAATAAATACTCAGGTAACGTTAATAATGTGTTTAAAGTAGGTGCTACAAACGAATAATTTAGAGAGAGTAAACACTTTTTGATGGACTAAGAATTGTGCCAAGTTATAGTGAAGACTTAGCAGTTTTGTGTGAGTGTTCTACAGTACATGCATTGATACAAGATACTGTCACTGGAGCAATTTGACTGATGCCTTTTTGCAAATCAGTGCAATGGATTTGTGCTCAGAGTTAGCTAGACAAACAAAATAAACAAAGTTGTTGGTGTTCAGAATTTGTATGTAAAGAATTCAGAGATACGTTGGCAGAATATGGTTCCCTCATGAATTTTGTCCAATTTCACCTTATGCTTTTTCTAAGTTCCTTGCATTTGCATAATCTAACTTTTAAAACTAAAATAAAGGTATTGGCATGGGATAAAAGCTTGTTTATCCACTCTTGATCTCTAACAGCAGGGGGAATAATATTCCAAAGGGTATGGAATAACATATGACATATATCAGATATATTGAGCTGTAGGATAGTTTCTAGATAAACAGACTCTTTAAAAAACTATTTTACAAATATACTGATCATCTTTTTCTTTCACATTGTGTTGCCTGGATATTTTTTAAGTTCTTTCTTCACTTATCTACCAAGATTTAATACATTTTAAAACTTGATATTTTCCTATGGAACTATTGAACATTTCTAATGACAGATGCTCCATTAGGGTCCCGTTTTGACCTTTGTTCTAATCTAAGAAGAAAGTTGCAGAGTTACCTTACACCAAACTGAACTGAGTCTCTATACCTAAGTAAGTGAAGTAACAAAAATGTTTAATACAAAGGAATCTGTTTGCAGGTGACTTTTTTGAGTTAAATTATTAATTAGATTGTTTTCACACAAAAAGACCAGAAACATGGGGAAAGCAGGGAACCATATTTTTCAGTCACAGCAGAGCAGACAATCTCATGTTGGGTAATATTCTTTAAGTCTATAAGCCAGGCAATGGTTTAGAGTCCAAGCCTTGAAGAAGATAAACACAGTTTAGTGTTGTCATACAGATCTCTCATTCTCTCTCTCTCTTCCACCTCTCCCTTCCTCTCTCTCCCTCTTTTTTTTTTCCTTTGAATTGTAACTAATGTTTGAATACATTCTGATAACATCTCGTCTATGTAACTTCCAGATTGCACAAGATCAGGATATTTTTCAGAGTCACATTTTTGCCTTACAGCAAAATGTTGATACAATCAAGACTGGTTAGATTAGACACAATCACAATTTTTTAAAGTCATGCTTCATATTAACACAATAAATCTATCACCTGAGCAGATAAAATTATACAACAGATAAAATCTTGTAGTTTATTTGTTTACAAAACTGCAAGGATGCTTTTTAGGATCTTATTTCATGGTGTCCATGTAGACACAACTGATATAAGCACTGGGTAAGATTACTTGTTCTGCCTCCAAGAAAATGTGTAGTATTCTTTTTTGGAGGAAGTTGCCGTGACTTAGTTTTTCTCTTAATGTTTCCAGATTGGTGACTGGACACTCTTTTAGGTCACTGGAAGCAGCTATAAAGCTATTTAAATGTTGTGCTCATTCTTTTTAGGTGTGGGTACTCAGCCCACACTGTGGTTGTGGGAGGGGGTGGGTGGGCAGCGGCTTTACCTGTGGGACAGCCAAAACTCAGGTTGTGTTTGTTTTCACAGAGACAATGGGTGTGGGCTTCTCATTGCAGTGACTCCTAGCGAGAGAAGGCCAGGTCCTGCACCTCAGTTAGAGCAACTACAGGCAGCACATAGACTGGGGCAGAGTGGCTGGACAGCTGCTCAGTAGAAAAAGACCTGGGGCTGCTGGTCAACAGCAGCTGAACATGGGCCAGCATGTGCCCATGTGCCCAGGTAGCCAAGAAGACCAAGGGCATCCTGGCCTGTATCAGCAGTAGTGTGGGCAGCAGGACCAGGGCAGTTATCACCCCTTTGTACTTGTAAATAGATATTTATTTACCATTTGCTTTCATTGTAGATCTACATAAAATACATTTTTGGGATTTTTAATTGAAAGTGCTACCAGGTGATCTGTTTTGTAGTTGTTCATTACAATACTGAAACGCAAAGACTTTGTGATTGGATTTGTACTCTTCTGTCCTTAGTGTGTTTACATTCCTATTGATTCGGTTAATGCATCCATCAGGGAAATAAAAAGGTTAGGCCTCATTTAATTAAACGAAATTACTTCTGTGGCTTTTACATAGTTTTGCTTATTCTTTATTCTCTTATGGGAGTCCCATTAGCATGTGTTGAGCTTTGCATTTTGTTTATAACCAGAAAAATAAGTGCAGGAGATAACTTCTGCAAATTAGTCATAAGCAGCATATCAGACAATACAAATCAAAGAGCATTAAGTGAACATTCTTTAAAGTAACCTCTAACTTCAGAAAAGAATTAGAAAACTGGAGGGTGTAAAATTACTTGGTTTGAATCTCTGCTGCTGTATTTCTTTTGTTACCAAGCTCTCTGTACATTTAGAACTGTATCTGACTGCAAAGTAAGTTCCAGATATAAAAATGTTTTAACTGTAGACAAGAACCAGGTAAATATCTGTGGGTAAACATCTACACAATATAGCTAACAGTAACAGAACAATCTCACATTATATGCAATCTGCAGGGGTAGAAGATTTTCAGACCAGGCTTGCCCCTTGAATAAATAATCATTATTCATAACATTATGAAATTATCTTGTATATCCTTGATCTAAAGTTTTGCAAATCCATTAAGGATTTTGTGAAAAGTGTTTGCTTTAATATGCATATCTCTATGCACCTATGTGATTCTCAAATAGATGAAAATAAGTGGCAAATTCCATATTTCTTGGTTATTCCCATTTTGCCACGGTCTCAGCATTTCTGTGTGTTTGACTTGCCTGCAGCTTTAGAAGTCACTCTAAATGAATAGCAATGTTAAAGAAAACAATTTATCCACTATATTGAACTGGTTGTACAATGTTAATAATTAGATTCTTAGCTAAGATGAACTTCCAAAATTCCTGCCTAAATTAGAACTTTCTTTCTTTAAATCTTCCAAACTAGGCAACAAAGGGTAGCCTATTTTTCCTGTGAATCTATCCTGGAAAAGAGTTTTCTGAAGGAAAAAAAATTAAAATGTAATCTCAAATATACAAAGTGAATTCTTTACAATAGTGGACAGCCCTCTAATTTCTGCTTGTTTTCATTTTCATGTCAGCTTATAATGGATATATCAGCAACTCAGAAAGACAACAATTACATCAAAGCAATAATTTATTTTCAGTAAGAATGTATTTGTAAATAGCTAGAGGAGTACAGAGTGAAAATTTTGCCAGCAGTCACTATGCAGCAACTTCTTGAACATTCCAGGAACACTGTAGTCTCTTTCTGTTTACAGAGGGCTTTCATTTTCTTACTTTTAAATTTAGGATCACACAGATTTTCTGACCTAAGTAAATAGTTTTCTATACAATTAGCTGCATGATGTAACACTGGAAAACAAGCTGTGTCTGAAAATACAGATTCATACACCCTGTTGAGTCTTTTTTTCCCCATATGCAATATGTCTGCAGTTAAATATATTGTTCACAGATATTTCTGTGTTTCACTAAGCTAAGTGAGAAAAAATACTAATAGAGGCTTTAATAACTGAAGTGTATTCTGTGAAATTGTCCCCTATTAACACTGCAAGAACAGGAAATATGTCCCCACAGATGATAAGAAAAAGCAGTAACTCCAGCTCTGACTGTCGGAGTGAGAAAGCTTTTTCTTTTTGCCCAGATACCTATTAAGACTTTCTTAACCCTTAGCAGTTTTAAAGAGTATCAAGAGCTGTAAGTGAGCAGGATGGGATGAGACACCCATGCAGGTCACAGGAGAGCATGACAGAAAATGAAAATTGGTTCAGCCACCACTGTTGGGAGTGTGCCAGCACCACAGCTAATCCAAAGAGATTGTAGTCCCAATTAGACATAGTGCAATAATGGAAAACCATCGGATTCATTCAGTATTCAAGGTAGGCTGCTGTATAACAATTTGTTTCACAACAAAAAGTTGACAGAACAAATCCAAAACAACTCTGTGTGCATGTTTACATGGGAAGCTATTGGCATCAGCAGTGCATTTGAAGGTGTGCTTCAAGTCCCTCATGCTTTTTGTAACATTTTCAAATTCATTGCTGTCTTCAAGATGACAGGAAATCCAGGTCTGCCTTCCTCCTGGGAGATCTTTATTCACAGACAAGTCAAAAACCCTTGACAAAAGGCAACCAAGGGAACTTGCTGACCTTTTAGCTGCCTGTCTAACATCAGTGCAAGTATTGCTTCCTGATAAAATGAGAAATTCAATTTAAGGGGAAACATAGCAGGTATTTGAGTAGGCTCTCATTTTATTTTACTTCTTGGGCTGTCTCTCAAGCAGAAAACAAATGTAAATAAACAGGACTCCATCCTGCATTCCTGTGCAGTTACCAGAGCTAACAATGCCGCACATAGGGGAACATCATTCTTGCACCACTGTCCACCACTCTGTCTGCTCTCTTGTTCACTAACTGGTGTTTATCTCCTCAAAATAAAATTGTCATTTAGAAATCCTAGCTTTGCAGTATCCCATTATTTTGGTCCTTAATTTTGGGAAGACAGGACCCCTTCATTGAAAACCCATCATTAATACAACAGTTCGTTGGAAATGAGCTGATTACTCGGTCATGGTTAACCACAATAAATTCCATAGTTTGGAGGACAGATATAATGCCAGCAGGCACAAAGCTTGCAGAGTTATAGAGGTAGTCTAGGTTGGTTCCAAACACAACCAATGCTTGTCCCAAGAGAACCATTTGCTTTTTATGTGATCCACTTGAAAACCTTGAGATTTCACATGGAAAATCTTGACTGAAGAGTGCATTAAAGACTGGTGCACTTCTCCTAGGAGGAAGGGCTGAAAGAACTGGGGCAATTCAGCCTGGAGAAAGGAAGGCAGCTCAGGTGAATTTTGTTAATGTAGATAAACATCTGAAGGAAGGGTGCAAAGATGATGGAGCCAGGCTCTCTCCAGTGGTGCTCAGTGACAGAATCCATGGCAATGGGCACAAATTGAAACACAGAAAATTTCCTCTGACAGTAAGAAAACTTACTGTTGGGGATGACGAAGTGCTGGCGTGGGTTTCCTGAGGAGGGGGCTGATTTTATGTCCTTAGAGATATTCAAAACCTGGATAACTGACTCTGAGTGGCCCTGCTTGACCAGCTGGACCAGATGACCTCAGAGGTTTTTTCCAACCTCAGTTCTTCTGTGATTACATGATGCATGCAGGTCATTTGAAGCCAGTGGATAACCTGTGTTCCTCCAAGTACAAAAGATATAATTTTATATGTAGGAAGGAAATTATTAGAACACGGGTCTCCAATTTTGAGAAGGACTGAGAATAATATTAAAGATACTTGGATTCATACATTGTCATTTGGAAGTATCTCCCAGTTGTGATCTGCCAGTACTTTTTTTGTGGTTTGGTATTTTTCTTAAGTGTACTAACATTAAAAATTATTTCAGAGAAGTTACCGTCTCTGTTTTGGTGTGTACATAAACATCTACTATTTTACGTGTATGTAGGATACAAACTCACAAAAATTTCAAAACCAAATTCTCTGATTCTTATAGAGAATAACATATGGATATGATTAAGTTGTGGTCTGTTTTGAAAACTAATACCAAAATAGAGAAATGTTCAAGTACAAAGGTTAGTCTTACAGGTTTACACATCAGGCTTAATTTGTACATATTTATTGCATAGCTAACAATTTAGTAATATTTTTCTTCAAGCAATTAGCAATACTAATGTCTGCTGTAAAGATGCATGTGAAAATTGAGGCAACCAAGAGTCAGTGGTCAAAGTCAACAAAAGAGCTGAAATCTATGTTCTTCTTTGTTTTTTGTTTTTTTTTTTTTGTTCTACCCTCTCAATAAAACTGCAGTTACTGTGAGTGTTGATGCATGAGTCCCAGAACTGCTCCCTATGACACTGCCGAGTCATTAGGAATTAGGAGTTATTTATCCTTCACTCATGTCCACAGTAACAAATATTATCATACATGCTCTGTATGTGCATTCCTACAATGCTGAGTCCCTATCCTACTGACTAAGCAGTGAAGATATTATTAGTATTAGTATTTTAGCTGTGCATTACTGCCCTTCCTGCTTGGGCAGTAGGATAGAAAAATGCTTATTTGAAGAGACTTTATAAGAGGCAGGAAAAGGGCAAGAAATTTCAAAGAATGCTGTTTTGCATCACTTCAATGATAATGTATCTTTGGTTGGTTGGTTGGTTTTTTGTTTGAGTTTTCTGAAAGGGACTGTTTCAGTATACTGAAGATACCCTAAGGATGTAAACCAATCAGATCTTACCAGCTGATCCATATTCAGGCTGCACATCCTACTAGGAATGAATCCCGCCCTCTTAGAATGGCCTGAGTGTGGTTATGAACAAAGAAAAGGCAAAACAAGTTGCCATAACAGATAAAAATGAGCCAGCTGCCTTTCCAGGGCAAGTTGTCTCTCCTATTTACATTTGCTTAAATGGTCCACTCTGTGCACTGCAGGGCATCTTTCTTCACCCACATGTATGTTCTGGTACGGCCCATTAATATGCTTAAACTTTATTGCAATTCTGCATACCAGTGGAATGCTGGAATGGAATGCAAATACATTTTTTATGAAGGGGTTCATATAAATTTTCAATAAATTCATACATGCAGATTAATCTTTTAAATACACAGTACCAAGATTTTATGCTAACCAACATAAATTTCTGCATAGCATTGCCTTTGGCTGCCTGTGATTATGTTGTTTATTGTAGCTCCATCAGATCATCTCAAGGAATGTATGTCTTTCCCAAGCATGAGCTAAAGGACTCTCCTCAAAGTTGGAAAGGTTGCTACCACTGCAGTGTTCTTGAATTCTGAATCTCTGGTGTGAGAGCAGTACAGTGGCCATCAAAAAGAAAGCATTTGGTACTGTCCCAGGGCTCCAAGAGGTCATAGAAGATCCTAGGGTTCTGTGGAGAAGAATAATTTGCTCATTTCCAAAATAACATAGACATTTCTCTGTGAAGTAAAGAGGTACTGTATAGCAAAGTTCTCTTGATGCTTCAAATCTTATTTGTTCCATGTCCCATTCTTCAAATGTTTCAATTTTTGAGACATGGTGTCATTACAACACCTAAATTAAACCAATATAAACTGTTTTCTAAACCTGACCATGGTATTCAGCAGCTGTGAGTTCAGAGGTAAAATGTGGCCTCAGAAAAAAAGATGTCATACAGCAATTTCTTTGTGACATTAATATCCAAGGATTCTAAGACATGGATTCAAGAACTGGAATAAGAACAGTATAGTAAGGACTGAGAAAAGAGGAAGAACTATGGACTGCACAACACATTCTGAATTTATGGGAGTAGCTGAGAGGCACTTAATCACAGGGAATTGTGGCAAAGCTGGCATTCACCATCCACATGTCACACCTTTCTTGCTGAACTCAGAAGATGTTAGCTTATTCTGCATTTTAAAACAAGGCTCATTTTGGGCCACTCTATTTTCTTTCTTAACTACAGGTGCTGCAATACCACTTTGGTCCCAACTGACTGCCAGGTGTCCAAGAAATATAATCACCAGGCCAGGTTCTCTTTTTTTTTGCATTTGCTTCACCTGCCTTGAGGGAACTGCAAAGACACTGACCAGATGAGATCTGTAACACTGGAAGGAGATTTTGAAGTAAAGCTGAAAAGGATTTTTTCAGCACAACTTCTCTGAAGTGAGTTGCCAGATCCATCATAGGTGTCATCTTTTCTAGGAGGTGATGGCCATAAGGAGTGAAATACCTAAGCGTGGCAATATATTTCTTAATTGAGAAGGAACTTAAACAAATGTGCCTGATTGTTATGGCTTTAGAAAGGAAATTTTTCATGTGTCTTGCTACAACCACCAAGTGATGAGTAATAACAAGTAAGGAGATATTCAGGGCTTGCCCCTCTAAAACAAAGAGCCATGCTCTGCGACATCAGAAGAAAAAGAAAATGCACCCTAGCTTCCTATCCCACACAGTTCCCATGCCCTTGTAGCACTTGTACCAAGTGTCAGGACCTGCCACAGTGCTGCCAAGAGGAATGTCTGGCTTTGCAGAGAAAAAAAGGTGATTTTCAGCAGTCCTGTGCCAGCAGATGCAATGCATCTGACAGCTATCCGGCTGTAAAGGGTGTGTTGGGTTGGGTGTGGCTTGAAATGGAAGTGTATTCAGGAAACTTTCAGCTGGCAGCTGATCCCAGAGACCATTTTATTTTCTGTCTGGGACAATGCTGAGAATGCTGGGTCTTGAGACCAGGGAGGCAAAGCAGATCCCTCAGGCTTTGGTGTTTCCCCCAGCCCTGCCTTTCTCTGCTCTGTGTTAAGTGCATAAAGGAATACCCTGGAGACAATTTACAGTCCAGTCATCTATGCAACCTACAGCAGTCAAACTAAATTTAGAGATAAATCAAGGTAATCCAGTTGTTTTTTCACAGTTTATGCCTGTGAAGCTTGTCATTTCCTCAGTATATTTATTGCTCCTGAGTCTACTTCTGACAAGGGATATCAATAAAGTGGACAGATTTATTATTTAAGTTTAAATAATGTTTGGTAGGATTTGGTGGTTAATATTTTATTTTGTACTAATAATTCCTCTAGAAACACTATTTTTTTCCTAATTTTCCCATACACTTTGAAAATCTCTGCATCCAGCATGAAGAAAATTAACTGTGTGCCTGCATGAAATCCTCCTTCTGGCAGTTCCCTCTGCTGAAGCACAGGTTCTCTGTGAAGGAGACCCAGACAGCTACAGAGTATTGATCACAAATGAACAGACTACAGTAGCAAATCCTAGGGATAGCTCACCATTTTTTTTTCCTGAAGACCTTTTCAAACCTTTCTCTAATCACTGAGTAGAAAGCTGTAATTTAAAGCAGTCAAGTTCAGGCTTTGGAAATGCTTAGCAGTCAGGGTGCATCAGGAAAACATATAAGAGTTTGAATTATTGCATGCCACAACCTTTCACATTTACATTCAAGTCATAAGCTCTGGAAGTAAACATAAATAGGAATTAAATATCTGCTAAGTCTTTTTTCTTCTGTCCTTTGATTACAACTTTGTTTTATTTATGACTCCCAAAAGAGAGCAAAATTTCTATTATATGACATTTCTTCTGTAAATTGTTAAAGAATCACAAAAATACTTCACAGCTGGTTTTTCCTGTATTGCTACCTGCCTGTGGTATTACCTTGGTCCCTATCCCAAATCGCTCTTTAGTAGGTGATTTTTTTTTCTGGTAGGGAATCATCTTACTATAATTTGTCTGCCACTTTCTATGTTGCAATAGTTTCATTGTTAGTACCTGAAATATATTAAAATATAATAAAAAATCCATTAAAAAAACCCTTTTCATGAGTATATGGCAAGTTGTGTATTGAATACAATTAAAAGCTATGTAGAAGTTAATGTTATTTGTCAAAGCAGATTTTCTTGCCCCCATTACACCTCTGGACCCTTTTTCCAGAACTAGCAGCTCTGACAGAAATGTTCCTCAGAATTTCAGCCTCTCTTTATTTATAGCCATATTTATTGCCAGGTCTTATTTATTTTCCCTGGTATCAACACTTCTCTTAGGTAGCTGTTCTCACTCATAAGGTATTTATACCTAGCTGTATTTATAGAAGAGTCTTTTGTAACCTTGGCTTTTGTTTTGGTAACCAATCCTAAATATATAAGAAATGGTGCCATGTAAGCATAAATCTGAGAGCATAATATCTAAAACTTTATAGGCTACTGTCTTCTCCAACCTTTATTTATTTAATGCTACCCCAAACGGAGCAGCCTCTTAAATACTGCAAGTTGGATTACTAGTCCAGCCCAATTCTCTTATTTTTGTTATTTCATCGCTTGCACTTGTAACTGTTGTTCTTGCAGCATGTTGTGCAAGCTTCTTGCACCAGTATAAAAAAAGTTTCAGGTGTTTTTCTTCAGCAGTGCTCAAATTCTTCAACGAACAATGTCCATCTCTTTAGTTGGTGCTTTTCTCTGCAAGACTACTGCTACTATCTGTGGTATTCTTCATTTTCCTTATCATCCTGCTTTCTCTTCTTGTTTTTCATCTCCTGTTTTGCGCTTTTAGACCCAAGGTTTTTTTCAATAAAACTAGGTTTGGACAATACATAGCTGTTACACACTGTTACACACTCCTATCAGTCATAGTAGCATCCATTCTGAAAAGACAGTGCTTCAAGGCCCAAGAAGAGTCTCTTTGCCAAATACAGCCACTTTTCTAGAAAGCACCTGTGCAGTTGACTGCATTCCTTGTTGTGTTGTCCTTTCCTCTAGAAGAAGATGTCACTTTGAGCACCTTCCGTTTTCATCCCTGATCTTTTCCCAGGGGATCTTGTGTTGTCATTTCACCTGTTGGGAAAGCTAACATTAGATCAGAATTATCTCCTTATTTTATCTGTGCTCCTACATCACATCCTTGCTCCTGGTGGTCAGTGACTCTTTTCTGGCACTCCTCAGGTGAAGCTAGTCTAATCCTTTCTTCTGCTCAAGGAGCAGGTGCCAGGATAGCATTTCTTTCCGTCCTTGCAAAGCTTGTCCCAGCTCAGAGAACAACGCTCCTCACTGTCACAGAATTAAACTCCTTGGTCAACCTTGCTGTTCTGCATTTCCCAGAGATAACGAAGGGTTACTCCCTGTCCCCTTCTCTTTTTCTGAGAGGAGGGAGCTCAATGAGCAGGCACCAAGCAGTCACCAGAGCAGGACACAGCATGCAGGTCCCACAGAGCAGTGCTGACTGACTGTGGGCCTGAGCTGGGTACTTGTCAGACATTTCCTACAAAGGTAAAATGAACACAACAAAATCTATACAGGAAGATTGTGTGTTTCATCCCCAGAACAAACCTCAGATCTGCAGCATAGCAACTGGGCTGGTGTGGGTTTTATTTTTTAAGAATTCCTAACAACAAGTCTCTGCTTAAGATATTATTCACTCTGCTGATAGCAAGGACTCTGGTGAGTATCTGAGTAGAAGCATCTAAACTTTCATAATTCTATCTAGTTTATGCAGTCAACCACACAGAGTAACACAAAGTTGAGCTTTAGAAAAAAATTTTTTAGTAGATTTCATAGTACTTTCATTTTTATTTTTTACATGTTCATTGTTTCAGTATTCTTTTGAGAAGAAACCTATCCAATATGTAGAGAAAAAACATTCTTAGGCAATATTCCCCAAACCCCCCAAAAAGTAACTTCTTTTTAATCCTGAAAATGCAAAAATCAAACCAACCAAACAAACAAACCTCAAACAAATAAATAACAACAACAACAACAAACCAGACCGGAAATGTCTAAAGCCTCTGTTTTATTGTTTCCTACTTCTTGCCTGGCTTTGACATAATTTCCTTCTGACGTGTGTTATAGCAGTTATAACTGTGTTATAACAAACCATTAATACCCAGATTGAGGTTTACTTTTGCACAGACCTATTTTGAGGATCTGGCCAGGTTGCAATGTCAAAAAGCAAATTGCTGCTTGAGCTTTCAGTTGCATCCCTTCATTCTTCTTTCTTTTGGACATAGTGTATATAATGTTATTTAACAAACCATGATTTATTGACGCCTATGCAGACAATACATTTTGTTAAGCACTGCTGTCCTCATCATACAGCATTGACAGGAGATGAGAAAGAAGGTAAGTTGCCCTCTAGCACCTTATATCCTTATTCTGAGTCCGTTATCTTAAATGCTAGAAAAGTCCGGACTGAGACCTCTTTCCCCTCTGGCTGTCTTTCAATATTTTCTCCTACAACACCTATCTCCATTTTATTTACTGTTTAATATGTAGGACATGTATGGAGCTGGCTCATCACTCCAGAAAGCTTTGTTGTATCTGTGGAAATACAGTCTCTGTGTATTTGCAACAACGCGATCCTAGCAATATATTTAATACATATTCGCAAAGAAAAATGAAATCCAGAAAGATCCTTTCAATCTAAGGTCCCTATTGTTCACAAATGCAGACAAAAACATGCAGCAGAGAATAATTCAACCATGAGCACAAAACAGTAAGGACAAAAAAATATCCTAGTAATGAGACACAGATCAGCTTGAGCTGTACACAATGGAGTTATTTCTACTTTTTTTTCCATTGTAGTATGTTACCAATAAACCCACAAATAAAAGTCTATCAGACTATCATCAGTCTTTTCTTAACTTACTTTGAAAATATTCATCATCTAAATCTGCTTCTCACTCCAGTCCAGCTCTGGAAGTGTTTCAAAAAGATTAAACAGAGTTCTCCCAGCTCAGGCTTTATCGTAGCACACTGTCAGTGACACTCCCTATTCGTCTCTAGCTCTTAAATGTTTTCATAAATTAATTTACTGTTATAAGTTCTCATTAGCACTGCCAGTTTGGAGAAACACACTGCTTCTACTAAGGTGCAGGCTGTGCACATGTTCCTTTTGGGGGCTGGTGTAACAGCTTTTTATAGGGATTGTGACAGCAAAAGGAAGACAGTATTAACATTCCTCTTTTCTTAGCCAGGTAATTTCCCCAAGATTTCTTCACTGTGCTAGTTGCAAAGAATGGATCTAAAACAACTGTTGCATCAGCCAAACATTGTCTTTTAAGAACGGGTACTCTTGCCTAGATATTCTGTTTCTATCTTGGACCAGTCTAAGCCCATATCATACAAATCCCATCCAGTCTTCTAAGTGCAAAAAGTCTAGAAATTCTCTCTGTGTTTGCCTTCTTGTGTGCAGTAACCTGTTCAGCACTGAACTGCATATTCTCTGCATAAAATATTCCTTTGCCTGTACAGAACACAACAATGTGTTAGGGTCAAATAACTATCACCTGCAAATGACTAGTATTATATTGCTTTCATCCACTTTCTGTCTTCTCCTTAGAAAAATAATTTTTAAACAATTTTACTCCATAATGGGTTTTATTCTTCTCTACATCTGTGTTTTCTGGCACTGTGTCATGTAAACTTCCCGATATTACTACACAATACTGTCTTCTGAGAGAATCTTAATTTTTTATCTCACTTATGAAGTAAGTTGATAAGTAAGTTGGTAACTGCACATTTCCCTTACTGAGCTTTTTCTGTTTATTTTTTTAAAAATTAATTTCACATGCAGAACTCAGAAATTAAACTTTGTTTCTTAAATGGAAAGAAGTTATAGCACAGAGCACTGATTTACAAATTACAGTTTTCTGAAATTATTGGACAAGTGGGCCACTAAATATGAAAAAAAGAGAAAGAAATTTCCTATCTTCAAAGGAATATTCTAAACTAGGACTTAAAAAATTAACTGAGGGCTATGAATCATATTGGAAAAACACGGGAATTTTCAAAGTAGTTTTTTTATGACATGTCGGATTCTTTTAGCAATGATTGGACTCAATTAGCCGACAAGATAAATTATTATTTTATTCCTTTCTAGTGTGTAACACTTAGGAAACGGTTTACATCAGAAGATCTTTGCTTTAGTCACAGCAGAGAGCGTATCATTCTGGATAAACATCCAATCCTTGTAAAAAAGAGAACTCCAACTTGGGATGGGGGCCCGCAAAACCTTACCTCTGGTCCCTGGTATTGACACCAGCCAATTTTCTACACACTCTCCAACATCAGAGAGTGAATAGGTGTGTTACAGAGAGGGGTGTGTAAGCTGGACCAAGCTTGGCGCAGAAGTGATAGCTGTGTACCCTGGAAGAAGGCACCATGATCTGCTTAGGAGACTAACTGTCCTGAGTTGGAATGTGAGGTGTAACCAAAGTGTGTATTCTATCACCATCTCCATCACTTCCTGTTGAAATGGTAACAATGGATTTTTTGCAACAGCTGTCCCAGGCTGCAATCTGGGTGTTAAGCAAGGAACAAAGAGAGGCAACGCTGTGAGATGAGTAGTGCTTCTTTTTCTTCACATCAACGACTCAGCCCGGGTAACTTCCTCTGGGGGAGCAGCAGCAAAGTCCCACCCATCCTGAGAGGGTCACCTCTGCTAATGGGCCATAACCAGCTGAATAGGCACCAGCAGAATAGAACTCCAGAAATATCCTATGACTTATAGGATGATACCACTCTATTGTGAAATTCCCCACCCCCGGGGGAGGGACCACCTGAGCACCACCAGATACAAGGTGAATGCATTTTGGGGACTGAACACCGCCACCACTGGGTGCCCAGCAGAGAACCCAAACTCCCATAGGAGGACCAGACCTTTCTACAAGACCATTGCTTTCAACCACCACATCAATAGCACTGCTGCCACTGCTTAATCAGACTGCAACTACCACCCTGACCAACGGGGTATCAGGTTGTACTCTGACTTTGTTGTTTTAAGCCAGTCTTTGTGTATTCACTGCATTTATTTTAATCTTTCCATTAAATTGTAATTCTGACTTTAAAATCTCTCGTAAGGTATTTGTGTGGGGTTAATTCTTTCCCCCCACTGGTTTACTTTCAAACCAACACAGTAATGAAGGTGGAGGGTAAGCATGTATATCCTGTGAATGGCAAACATCCAAATTAGAGAGTGAGCCAGCAGCACCCAGTGCTACCAGTCTGTAAAATGCAGAAGATACACTGTTCTTGCTCGTGGAGTCAGGGACCTCTCAAATCCCCTCTTACTGCATTGACATTTCCTAGCAAAGTAAACATGTGAAGAATATGATGAGCTAGCAATGGAAAATGCTAAATGATTGAGATCCCTTGGGAAAATCTCATCACTGTGATTTAATTCCCTGGATACATCCAATGCTAGTATTACCTTCTGACCTCAAAAATGTTTTTTTTTTTTAGGACCTGTGCTCCAGGAAGCTCTGGTTTGAGTGGTTTCAGCTTGCATTACCAACTGAATCAGGAATCCCATAGGGGAGTTTACGAGAAGAATGAGCTTCTATACTGAAAAAGAAAGTCAATTATAAATAATCTATTCTATTCTATTCTATTCTATTCTATTCTATTCTATTCTATTCTATTCTATAATTTAACATTCATGAGAAATTTTGTACATTCTTAAGGGCCTAATCCCTCATTGTTCTGTACATATTTCACTTATTTTTGACTGGAACTCTCAAAGTGTAAAATGCTACTAAATTGTTTGCACTGTGCTTAGGTAAAACTGACCTATGGGAAACCAAGTGATTAGTATGATGTGTACACATATTTGAGACCTGATACTCAACTTCTTCTATAGCAGTCATATGTGACAGCTGAAAAGTCTTGCTGCCAGCCATGGGGAGTAAAAGCATTCCTTTTCCACTTTACACTGTTTTGTAATTACCCCTGACTGTTGTTTTGCCTGTCCTTTTCCTTTTCCTTGTCTGAAAATCAAAAAGGGTACTTAGTCACCAAATGATCTTCCTGTTTTCATGAAATCTAAGAGCTGCTCCTCTAATGATTTAAACCATACTCATAGTTTCTAACTTAAGAAGACAGCAGTAGAGTTGAATCTGAAATCTGAAAAGCAGTCCCTTCCCAGGTTTTTCTTCCTGTTCAAGCAATTTCAAGAACTTTCCAATTTTTGTCCCTGTTGAGAGCTGTGATCTGAATGCCTGAAGAGCAAATTGCTCCATCCCCGGTGCTGCAATGAAGCTTTTATAAAGAGATATTCTACTATCAGCCCATGAAGACACCAAGAAGGCTGGCACCCCAATGCTTTTAACATCCGTGCTCTGACATGAGATGATGAGCTAGCCTGTGAGCATTCAGCAGCTGGGGGAAAATGTGCAAATGTCGTGAGAGATTAGCTCCAAAGAAATGCAAACTAAATGCGATTGAAACATGTCAAAGTCCTCAGCTTCTGTCCCGTTTCAGAAGGGCTTGTCCTATATGTGTGCACTGTTATTTCAGACAGCTCAGTACACGGGGAGGGGGCCAGAGGGAGCAGCCCCCAATCCACCTTCCCCCATTGCCCCTCACGTCACTGCCGACCTGGAGCCCTGGCGGCATCAGCATCGGCAGGAGATCGAGGCAGTGCTGGGTCCACAGGGAGATAAGGGCTGATGGATGGCGTGAATGGCCTGGGGGATGAGATAACGCTGGGACCTACCCAGCAAGTATGCAGTGGGAGGAGATGCTCCCCTCTACTGCCACAGCCCTACCTCCCCCTGCTCTTTGGGAAGGAGTTAGGCCCTGACCTTGTGGTTTTTTGGTTTTTTTACAAGAACATTTTCACCCTCTTGAAGGGAAAATCTTACCTGGGAAAAGGTTGGAAAGTGAGTTCATACCTTTAAAGGCCTTACTGGCCTCCCTGACCCATACATGTGCACCTTCATCCCACTCCTCTGATTCCTTGTCTTCCTGCTTGCTTGACCATAAGGTCCCTGTTGACCATGTGTTTGGTAAGCATCTCCCTGCTTCAATGCCACTTCACATGCATCTAATTTTACTTTTACTTTTACTCGGTATTATGAAAATTCTTTTACTTGGTATTATGAAAATCCTTCATCCCTGGTCTGGTGTTTTAAAATCTTCAAGAGAAGACATAGCTCTCAGTGGTTTATGTCTAAGTCATTGCTGCAATTGGTAAAATTCAGGATAACCTAGCAGAAGAAGAGATGTTCTGTAATTCTTTTGAAAAAATAGTACAAAAGAGATTTTCACAGCTGTATTTTCATCACTTTTCCTTACAAAATCCTACTATATTAAAAAAGCTCAAACCAAAAAAACTCAAACCCAACTGGTGAGTAATACTTTGGATCTTACTAATACAGCATTGATAATGCTTCTGTCACAAAAATATCTGCAGAGATGAGTGTATTAGGTTTTTGTTTTAATGAAGTTGAAAAAGAAGGCATTTTTGAAAATATGAGGGCATGGAATGTGGGAAATAAGAGAAGACAAAATTTATTGTCCTTTGAAGAGACATTTAACATTATCAACAAAAGCTTGTTGATGATGTCTTTTCAGGAGTGAAGTCTCTTCAGCAAACGACGGTTTAATAATCCTCATGTTCTCATTTTTGTAATAATTTCAGTCTGATATTAAATATGACTTATTCAGATGTGTCTCAGATATAAGGTATGTGTGTCAGAGTTTGGACAGAGAAAAATTGGATTCTTATCTCTGTTATGCTTTCAAATTGCTAGGTCACATTTGGGTCTCTGGCTGTAAATTCTTCAATTCTATTCTATGTCGAAGGAATGTGACAGATTTCATACCTAGAATAAGTTATTAACTGCAGTGATGTGTAAACCAGTGGCACTTGCCAAAAAAGTAGTCCATACTGCTTCTGGTTTCTAAAGAAAAATTAAAATATAATCCTATTTCCTTTTTTCTTGCAATTCTTGCAAAAATTTTCCTTGATTAATCCATGAAAAACTTGAAACTGATATGTCCATAAATACAGTCTTCTGGTTTTTTTGGTTTTGGTTTTTTTTTTTTTTTTTAGCAATATTTCTGTCAGGATTGGTACCCATTTCAAAATTTTAAAAGCGAGAGGAATTCATACATGTACAAAGCTTTTAAAAATCACTTACTATAAACAGAAAGAGCCTGCTCCTACCATGAACTCTTTATAAAAGTCTAATACAGAATTATGGGCTGTGTGGAAAGGGAAAGAAATCAAGAAAGATTGGGCAAGTAGGGAACTTTGCCAGCCTGTACATGTGTTGAGCTGAAAAACAGATAGAGTGACCTGTTGACTTTGTAAGACTGAAAACACCTGAATTTACTTCTCCTATGGGCTAGTAAGTTATGGTGGGCTCCACGCTTTCCACATCAGCCTGGTTTACCCCTGCTGTTTTAAGGACCCTTGTGTAGATCTTCACAGTGGAAGCTGGGGTTCCTACACACAGTTTTGCCACAAATCCTTCGGGTTGTGGCTTGAGGGATGTGTTTTTCTAATTCTCCTAACTGGCATTGTTCACAAGGGTAAGATGTTACATTACACTCTTTAGTGTAATTGGATGATAACTTTTGGTGACTAACAAGGACTTGAAGAAGGCAACATACTTGTTGACAACCTGCTTGTCCACAAATACGTTTTGTTTTCAAAGTATTGTCTTCAAGAATTTGTCTCTGAGCAACAGTCTAAAGGATCACTGGACTACTCTGAATGACTGTACTTGGAAAAAGGTCTGTGGGAATACCGTATTAACTTTTATTACAGAAGCTGAACCAGTAAGAAAACAAAAGGTTGGGGACAACTCCACTACATAAACCAGATCTCGGAATTTTGATGCATTAAATGGATCCTATCTCTCTGCATCTGGTATTTGCTTAAGGCAAGCTAAAAATCTACTGACATATCTCACATTACACATCTGATATCCTCAATAACTGGCTAGAGCATTGTGCTTAACATTATTGCCAGGTATCTTGTTCTCTTTGCAAGTATTTGCATGAATAACTTCAGAAATGAGAACATTTTAATTTCTTTTAAGAAATAATGTGGGTTTTTTCAACCATTACCTTTGTGGTTAAAATGGTAGAAGTGTGCTCCAAAGTTACTGCAAGAGAAATAATGTGGAGTGTGGACTTGAACTCAGGGTTCCTTTGTCCTGGACAAGCAGCATAGTTTCAGAATTATATCTTTCATTTTGACTGTAAAATTTATCCTGGATGTGGGAAAAAAAATAAAGGTGTTTTTGTAAGAAGTTTTTCCTTTCAGAAAAAAAGCCTTAAACTGAAATGTTGCCATTTAGCCCTAACTAGAATACAGAATGCAGTATATAGCATAGAGCAATTCTACAAGGAATGAACTTTGATAGACTGTTATATCCTTTCTACTACAACTGTGGTGTTCCGGGAAATCTACCTACTAGGCTAGAGCCGAGAGAATTTAAAAAGCTGTCATGAAAGTCTATGAGAACAAACCTGGCTTACTTGCAAAGGACAATTTTGCTTATTAAGTGTCAGAATAAACACACAACGTGGTTATAATGTATTATCCTCCTAGGAGTGTTCTCATGATAGTCTTTACTCTTCCCATTCAGAAGCCATGTTTAATAAGTATTAAATATTTTCCCTGGGGCAGTACTGGAAGATGTAACAGATCTTAATTGCTACCCCACTAAGCACTAGTTATGAGGGCAAATGACTGGAATATACTATTTTATAATTTTATGATCATCTTAATATCTTCATAACACTTTAATCTTGCTTTTCAGTATTTTATTCAATATTATGCAAAGCAATTTAAAATATTTTATGACTTAATCATGGCTAAATGCTTGCACCAAAGTGATAAATTATAGGAAATCTTCAAGCTGAGCCTGCTGTGCTAGGTTTAATTCAACAGGTTGTGTCTAGTTGAAGCTGGGATCCCGAATCAGTGGAGAATATTCTGTACCTATAAATCACGACCAGTCATGTGCACACTTATGTCCTCACTCTTACTTTGTTAGGAGTATTGCTTTTGTTATTTTAGGTACACTAGGAATTTTGGGTGGTTTATGAATAGTTACTTTCACACGAAATGATATGTTCTGCTGTGACAGAGTGATCAGACACCTTTTGTCTTTTACACATTAGGCCAGGTAGTTGCACAAGGCACCATTTATTACTGGTGTTAATAGCACCCTACCACCAGCAGCCGAAGTAGGAAAGTAGGATATACACAGGGTGACGGAAACAATTGCAAAGTGTTTATTATAACTGCTTTAATGTCTCACATAACCAGAAATTGTAGCTGCTGTAGTGAAGTATTAGGTGGACTGGAGTTCATAAGGCACGATAGCGATCTGTCAGGGAGCTGAGTCAGATGTGAAAGTCCGCAAAATTCAAGAATGAGAATCATCATCCTGCTCATAGCAGCAGGGTTGGACCTACGTGGTCTTTCAGATGCCTTTCAGCCCAGGACGTTCTCTGATTCTATGACATGAAACGGAGTGCACAGTTCAGAAAATCGCTGCTAAGATCCTTCAACTACTTCTTCATACTGTGTACAAAGTTACCATAATAAACTTGATCATTTGAAAGCTGTGGTTGGTTTCTGAAAGAGTAGGGGGAAATGCATTTATTTGGGAAGTATGGCCAACTGAATAGAAATGAATTCAATAAGTGCCAAGGTTCCAAATTCTGTTTTTTAGAAAAAATGTAGCATAAAACAAGTAATATCTTTGAAAAAATGTTAAAATGGGCTTTAATTTCATACTTTTTTTTGATGTATTGAAGGTAGTTTTCATTATGTCATCCAGATAGTTTAAATAAACTGTTTGCATATAAGGTTAACAAGCTGCAGTGGTAGCAGAGTCTGTGTGAGATTATACTAGAATTAATTTGATCAATTACTTTTCGTTCCAGAGGTCTCCAGATGAGCCAGAAGCCAGCACATGCAGTTTGGCAGATGAAGAATCAGTGCAGTCAACACATGCCATGAAGGTAATGAACATTCTTTCAAACTTCATTTTTCATCCTGAGCAGAGAAACCACTAAGCCAAGACACTGCTGCTCAGAGCAGCCAAAATGATAACCATAAATAATCATAATAGAAAGCCCATGGCTTAAATGAAATAGGGAAGGATAAAATAAGTATTTTGCCATTACAATGATATTTCTAAACCTAGAATTTTCATTATGATTTGCCCTGGAGTACATGAAGTTTCCTGAACCTTGAGATGCAGCTTTTGAAGTAAAAGATTGGTGAACATTTTCATTTGATAAACTGCTCATGTGAAGTGGCTGGTATAAACACCATTTAGTCAAATCAAAGGAAATCTTTATAATAATGTATTTCATTTCCTCTGCTGAACTGAAACCCAGGAGGATCTATTCTACTTGCTGGCCAGCTTTCATGGAAGAGAATGGAAGGCACACCTGTGAAAGAATGCCATGGGCTCAGTGCTGTCTGGAGCTCATACTCATGTGCACACAAAAGTTCTGATGACTTATGAGATATTTTTAACTAGGCTAGAGCTATGAAATATGACTACAGATTTGAAACCTTCAACAAGAGTAAGCTGCCTGCAGCCCATGCCCTGAATATATTTCTTGCTACTGGGAGAAATTTGTTATTGGATTGAAATTTGTTAGTATCCAAGCGTAATTAAAATGACATCTTAGTGGAAATTGAAATCTGAAAACAAATGCAAAAGAGTAATCTGTCATGCATTGCATTATGCTTTATAGACTCTATTTTCTATCAGGTGTATTTTCTTTCTTTTCCTGTCTCTCACTAATAACTTTTCTGTATGAGCATTCTGATGTACTTAAAACAAGTTATCTGTAGGCTTATGGATACCAAACATTTAGATTTTATATTAGCAAATATAATAACGTTGATCTCCTAAAAGAAGACTGTTTTATATTTAAATGTCTAGGCATGGATTTAGAGTGTTATGTTTTATTTATATGGTAACCTGCTATAAATTTTCATTTAACTGTAGGTGCACAGTGTCATGTTAAATTGAAATCATCCGATGGTTTGTATGTGTTAAAAATATAAAAGTTAGGATTTGTGTTTCATATTATGCAAGAATAAGACAGAAGTTAATACAGTTTAAAAAAATCTCTCTTCATTTTAAACCTGATGCATCTGCTGGAAAGGAGAATTTAATTTGACTATTTCAATGCAACTTTTTAAAATGACAATGTTTAAAAGTAAGATGATGCCAAAATGAAGTAGATTAATTCTGCTAAGAATATTTTAATCAGAACTGCTTATACCTTTTACTTCTTAAAAAAAAAAAAATCTGTGATAACAGTGTTTGCAACTCAGTAATTTTTATTGAACTGTATTTTGATAACTTTTCCTCTCATTGAAAGAGCAAAGATAGTTAAATTCACTGCAAGCCATCCTGTTCTAATATTTAAATTTTGAGATTCACAGTGTCACAGCATTTTCAATTTTCATGCATAAAAGCAAATGTCAGTCAACCAATCTCTAACAGCCAGACATCTGGTTTCTCTCACTTCTCAGAACAGTCTGCTATCCATACGTAGTTACCAAGTGATTTGCTTCATGTTCATACCTTGGCATTCCTCAGTCATGCAGCCATTGCATTTTGTTACCTTTGAACAGAGATTCTGGGCAGAAATCCTGTAGTTCACTTGACACATTGATTATTGTTGTGTAAGTTTTAATCTGCACTGTAAGAGTAAAGATGGGTCCTATTAGAGACTGTATTACCCCTGTCTTCTTCCTTCACATCTCCCGCTGTTTTTTTCAACAGCTGAAATAAATGCTCTTCCAGAGTTTCCATTTGTGGGTCCTCAAAGAAACAGCAAGTTGTACATAGTGCAGACATAGCCAGCAGTGGGAGGCCATCAGCTTTATAGCAAACCATGTCATAAAGATTTGCAGTTTGCAGGGAAAGCAGGAAATTTGTCACGTGCAATCAACACCCACAGTTCATTAAATGCCTCTCAGTTGTCACAGGTGATGTTGCCTGACAAACAGTAGTGACCCACTGCAGTCAATTTTGATAACATTATTTCCCTATCAAAAATTTGGCTATCATAGCTATAATGAAATGTTGACAGTAGGCGATTTTAAATGTTTTCATCATTCAGGTACTGAATCACACTGCTCACAAGACACAGTTGCTTTCACCATGGCTTTTACTAGATAGGATACTCTACTTTCACCCTGCGTCTGCAGCACTATTGGCTGTCAGAACATGTTCCTTTAGGCTGTCTTGCTTGCTCTGTTTTATCTGGGTATGTAACAATGTACATCTGAAGAAATGTTTATTGACTTCAGTGAGATTTAGAGCTTATATGTCTGGGAACACTCAAGAAAAACTAATACAAATTAACTAAATGTGTGAATTTAAAGTTGTGATTACTTTAACTGCATTATGTGCACATTCTCATTCAAAATTAAAATGGTCCTAATTTGATTTGACTACATCTACTTCCAAAGTAAATTAATACATTCTAAATGAGAGTTGGCTACACAGAAATTTAATGTGGTTTAGCCAATCTATTTTAAAAGTTAATTCAGATTGATTTTTCCGCATGTTCTAGACAAAACCATCAGGTCTTAAATGGAATGTAAAATGCTATTTCATTTAGGTGTGTAGTCTAAGCATGTTAGTTCCTCTAAGGATTACTCAACATGTCTGCAGCCAACGCATTATACCTAGAGATATTTTTTAAGGGTAAAAATACTACTTTTGTCATGTGTTTCTATGTTACTATTAATTTGCAACAGTATATTCCTAAAGGTATGTCACAAAGTCTCTCTGGACCTTAGATCACCAATGACTGAGTGTTTTTAAAACATATGTTTTTTCATGTCAGGCTTGGAAAGCTGTTGTAAGTCTTCAGAAGGAACAGAAATTCACTTATTATTATCGTATCTTGAACCAGCACAAAACAGAACTCAAGGCCATAAAGAATATCGAAGTAAAGGAAGGCATACTGGCAAGAAAGCATGCCTTAGACAAGTAATTGTAAGATTAATACACTATACATACATACAGATTCAAGCTTCTCACAGATTAAAAAACAGTGGCTGTGGACTATACTGCATAATAGCAGAGATCCACATTAACTGCTGGAGGGCTGTCAGAGTGTTATACACTTATTTGTTGGCTCTTCTAGCAGCAGAATAAAATGCATCAAGAAAGATGATTACAGATGATTCCTGTTAACATCAATCCTATCAATACAGAAGTACTAAATGGTATTTTCTTAGAGCATGATATCCTGTAATATGTTTTACCTACTTATCAAATTCAGAGCAAGAGAAAAACAATTATTTCTACAAAGCTGAAGAATGCTGTATTCTTCCAGAGAGAACCATTATTACATCGTTAGTTCACCATCTTTAATTCAAACAACCTTATTTGTTGATTGATTGATAGATGGACAGAAGAACAATACTTATGGTTTGTGTAACCTGCAAAGACAAGTTAGTGGAAGACTTATGAAGTGCCTCAACGAGTTAGTATAACAAATTTTACTGGTAGTCAATAAAGATTTGTGCTCCTAACCTTCTTGGTGGTTTTGATGAGAAAGGAAAGATATGCCTGCTTATTAAAGTGCAGCTGTACCATATCCTAGTATACTGTTTTTAATTTAACTAAGGGTCTCTGGAGAGTTTCTTTTCTGATAGCACACACTGACTGCCCTGCTGCAATGACTGTTATTATTATCACTGCTTGTTCTATGAGGTTAGTGTGGAAAAACTACCACATATTACAGTCATGCCTTCATTTGGTTGTGTAGTTGTTCTTGAAGAGAACAGTGTCTTTGAGAAATAGATTGACAAATCAGGTGGGAAAAAAATGGGGCTGTGAAAATCAGGGGTAGGAAAACTTTAGGATTTTAAAAAATTGAGTTGTGAAAGGTGGGATAAGAACTATTGAATTAACTTGCAACTGGAATAGCTTAAATACCTAAATTCAGTTAACAGGTGTGAATTTATTCATATTTAATAATTCATAATTTTAACATCTGGCCTTAAAATCCTGTATTTTTCTTTTGGATCAATTGGTATTTCAGAGAACTAAATGTACTAAATCTTCCAAAATCAAATATAGAATGCCCAGCAAAGTGCCACATATTTAGACCTAAAGCAAGATAAATCTTATCTTTCAGCACAAGCCTGTCTAGGAGCCACACAAAAACTTGAGTGTTCAGTGTGTTCAAGCTGCATTTTGAATCCAAAGCCAGTTCTTATTCAGAACTGCTTTTTCATGTTTACTTGTGGCTATTTATGGAAAGGATATTCAATATCTGAGGAACTTCCTACAACCCTTTTCCAAGTCCCATGGGAATAGAAAAAATAAATTATTTCTGGAAAAATGAAAAGGAGATAAACCTGATATTTACATTTACGTCATATTTTGTGCTACCCCAAAGCACTTCACGATATATGTGCCTTCTCCAGAATCGGTTCTTACATTGATAAGGCAAGGATAATTTGATACACAATAAAACACGCTGAACAAATGAAAAAGCTTTAATCAAAGATGGAGTTAATTGATTCAATTTTCTATTTGGTAAAGTTTATATAATATTTTCCCTCAATATAAAATATTTCTCTGGGACTACTGAATCGAAATAGTGATAAGAAGGGCATATTCACTGAAAAGTTTAAACAGCAGTACCAACTCCATGACATAGAAAGTTTATTTAAAGTAATGTTGATTACTTGATTCTGCGAAATACACAGCCATATGATCAGTCAGCATGGTCTGGTATTTAACATACACTGTATGTGTGCAAGCTGTGGTTAAGCTGGAATAAAACCTGCCAAAAAGACGCTAAGATCAGAGCTGTTTGTGAAACTGAGCCTACAGCTCTGACTGTGAGAGTGCAAACAGGTTGGAGCTGGCTGACCTCCAGCAGGTTGCAGTCCTTTGCACAGGCACCTGGCAGCTCAGCAGTGGCAAAAAGGGCTCCCTGAGCTCACCCTGAACAGTGCCTTCCTGTCTTAGTGTTTAGACTCCACTTCAGTGCAAGGGTGTTAGTTTAAACCACTGCCAAATGCAGTGGTTTATCAGATATGCATATCTCAGGGGACTGAGCTCAAGCTTATGTTGTAGCTGTACAGCTAGTGTTGTGCCTGAGAGACAGGAATGCACACTACATCTACTGCCATGTTGGCATGAAGTGACATTACCTCATGTTATGTGTGAAGTCCAACTACAGAGTAAGTAATTTAAAACAGCAAAATTAAGAATGAGGAACCAATTCTGACTAGGCTCAGTGGAAAACTTGTAAAGCTTTGAAATTTGAACTTCTAGATTTTGCTGTTTCACTTGTTATACAAAGAAATGAAGATGTTCTAATTCCTCCTATCTATATAATCTATGAATAAAATTTAGGCCTATTTGCTATTCTTCTATGATGAGAATTAATCACTGATATAAACTTTGCTTACATTAGTAGTATGTGAGGAATCGCTCCATTTGTGACATCTTTAACACTGAATTTCCTACTTAAGAGAGTTTCATAATATTTTTAATTGTAAGTGGGAACTCCTTGAAACAAGGAATTCTTTTAAGGTCACTTAGTCAACTGTGGGGCATACAGTACACCAAGGAGTGTGTCCTGGTTTTGGCTGGGATTAATTTTCTGCCTAGCAGCTGGTACAGTGCTGTGTTTTGGATTTAGTATGAGAATAGTGTTAATAATGTTTTAGTCATTAGTAAGTAGTGCTTTCCCTAAATTAAGGACTTGCAGGTGTCCCCTGCTTTGATACCACGCATGTGCATAAGTAGGTGGAGGGACCATAACCAGGACAGCTGATCTGAACTGGCCAAAAGGATATTCCATACCACAGAATGTTATGTCCAGTATATAAACCCAGGGGAATTGGCCAGGAGCCATTGAATATGGCTCACGGGTGGGCAGGGTTTTGGTCAGTAGGTGGTGAGCATTGTATTGTGCATCGCTTCTTTCTCGTTAGATTTATTCTTCTTTCTCTCTGTTTTCATTACTACTACTACTACTACTACTACTACTGCTGCTGCTGGTGCTGCTGCTGTTCCTGTCATTAGTGTTAGTATTACGTTGTATTTTATTTCAATTATTAATATGTTTTTACCTCAACACAGAAGGTTTACCTTTTTTTCCCCCATATTCTCCTCCCCACAGTGCGGCAAGGGTACTTATTGGCTGCGTGGTGTTTAGTTTCCATCTAGGGTTAAATCACAAAAGAGCACTCCTTAAAAGCAGTTGTAGGTGCTCTGCCTTGCAATTTGCTGGCTCTTGGCCCCATGTAAAGTCTGGCCCTTCCTGGCAGGCTCTCAGGACATTTTGCTGCTGCTGCTGCTGCTGCTCTCAGAAACTGACAGAGAATGATTCAGGTTCTCTCCCTCAAAACTTCTAAAGCTCATTTTATTTTGTAGCTTCCGGGGATACATCATGTAAATTTCTCATGTGTCTACTTTCTTGTCAGTGTGCTCTTTCTTGCTGACCCTTCTTTCTCTATGCCATATAGTACATCCCAAGTTCTTCTTCAGTATAGCCAAAATTTTCAAAAACATTCAAGAGAGGATTTCTTGATTGCTCTATGACATCCAGTCTCTCTAAGAACCTTTCATTAATGAGTCTGTCTCTGGGCAGATACCTTACTCTGTATCAGAGTGTTTCAATCCTGTACTAAACAGTAGAACTGCAAGTATAGCATGGTAATGGTAAGTGCTTCTCCTCCAACAGAAATCCCAGCATCTGTGTAAGTTTTCTTGATGAATTTCAAGTCCTCTTTTCAAGTTTTAAAGTTGGCAGCAAATGAGTTTTGATTATTCTTTTAAGAATTTTCAGGATGAAACCAGTCATTCCTACAGTGTAGTACAACAGTCCTTCTGATAGCAGGCTATGTAACAACCAAGTATCTTCTATATGGGTCACAGCAAATCTTTCATATAGGTATCCTTTAGTACTTTATGTGCCCAATCATAGGTAGCAAGTCACAGTTCTTTTGGTACTTGATGAGTATATACAGCAGAGAAGGAGTTCCATTGCCTTTAGACATTTACAGTTCAGATAAGAAATAATAGGTAATATAAACAAATGGAAGAGGCTAACAAATTGGTACAGTAGAGTTGGTATACATGAAACACTAAAACAGTAATAGAAACATTAAAAATCTGTATTTCTGAAGGACTTTGTGACATCAGTAACCTCTGGATGGTGTCAAGGGACCAGTGTTGAGTACACAGAATTCTTGGGCAAAAAAGGGATAAAGGATGAGCTCTGAGAAAGAGCAGACTTTATTAAACCTGTGTCTTTGTTTGAGGTTATGTAGCCATACTTTCCAGCTTCCCTTCTGTTAGAAATCCTGATTTATTCTTTACATCCCTTCAATCATTCACACACAGACACAAATATAGATTTTTAGTATGATTCAAAGCTCATCCAGTGTATCTATACAAACAAGCACCACTAGGAAGACAAAATTAAATACTAGACCCTAACAGTTGTGTTTCAAATACACACAGAATTGTTTTATGTGATAACCTCTATTAATCAAAACAGAATCTTATCTCAGGATTGAAAGTGACTACCGGAATTTCAAAGACATTCCCGATCCCGATGTACATTTTCTGAATTTTTAGGCTTCAGTATTAAAAATGGTAAGAAAGAACATTCCAATGTTTTTCTTTTTTTCTTTAGCAGCAGACATGTGGTTTTATTTTATTCTTCTTAAAAAGCATAGATTGATTTTGTTCAAATTTTCAAGAAAAATTGATTATTCGCAGGAGAACAGCGTATTCCAGCATAAAAGGTAAGAATTTGATATTGTTACAGTGAAAAATATAATTCAAATTAAAGACTGCTAAGTAACTAATTTTTCTAGAAGAATTCCTTCTTCAAGACATTGACAGACAAGGGAATACAAACTCGCATCTTCTGTATACAGTACAGGCTTCAAAGGTTACCCATGTTATTTCAAGGACTAGGTAGTCCGTTCTAATCCTTGACTGTTTCTGAAGGACACCTTTGTGGTTCAAAGGAGCTGGTGGTCTCATTAAGGTTGCCCCTACAGTTTGACATTTTGGATCAGGCACTTAACAGGCTTCTCTTCTGTTATTTTTTGAGCTGACTTATCTTTGAGAATGAAGATGATAGCCAAAGATTGTGGCCACAAACTGTGGCCATCCTTGTACGCCATCAACCAGGCAGAGGCCAACACCAGAGTTACTCCACTGGCTCTATGTTGCCAGATGCTGCTTATACTGGGGCACTCCACTTGTGCATTTAAGGAGCCATCTGCACTGGGGTGGAGCAATAAAGGCGTCTTCTGTAAAGGAGAAGTGTTGTCTCAGTCTCAATCTTAACTCACTTAGGCTGTAAGACCTCTCATATGGATCCAAAACAAATTGTGTTTATACATGACCAAACCCAGTGGGCTCCCAGGTGATGATATAGGCTCATATTTGCTGTTGCATTACAAAACATTAAGAAGTTCTTGTGTTATGTTATTATTACTCAGTGCGTGCCAGAAAATGCAAAAAGTGTTTTTGAAAAGCCTCCAGAAAAAGTTAATCCAGCTCTGTAGTTTCGCAGCTTAATGAATAGTCAGTTTCCAGCCAGTCAGAGTTCTAATTACAGCTCATGGCAAAGAGACAAATGAATTTATCTGCAGTCTCAGTTTGCAGTGCAGGCACACACACACACATCGAAGAGCATGATGAATGATGATAAATTCATGATCTCTTCTATATTCCTTTCTCAAAGCATGGGATTTGATATCTGTTCAAAGCACAAAAGAAAGGATAAACAACCATAAGTCATTTTTAACAAGAGAAGTTCAGTAAAGGGAAGCGAACAAAATCTGTCTTCAATTTATGCTACCCATAAAAGAAAAAAATTCAAATATTGAGCCTTTGAGGAAAAGCAATGAGAAAAAACAACACTTAGGTATAAAAACCCAAACAAAAACATAACAAAAAATCATCCCCCATCAAAATAAACAAAAAACAAAACCAAAAGAAAAGAGGACTAAAACAAACAAACAAACAAAACCCCTCCATGTCTTGACCGAATAATTTCAGAGTGATAAAAATGGAAAAATAGAAGGAGACAATCACTTTGCTGTATCCTCCACAAACTAGACACCTAGACAAAATAACATGTTTGTTTCTAAAACACCTCTCCCTGTGTTTGAGGAGGAAATCCTAACGATACCAGAATGATCCTTTTGAGTATAGGTGGAGTGACTTCTCTGCCAGCAACTTCACCACCATGAGCATTCCAGCAGTGGCTGCCTTACACCAGGCTTGCTCCTCACTTGGTAGCAGTCAGTGCATTCAGGCTGAGTATTTTGACAGGTAGGAGGATCCCTTGGCATAAAGCCATAGTACCAGTGCTGAAGAGGGAGGAGAGAGGCTTTGCCAAAATATACTCCCTCAAAGGTAGCTGCTTACTGTAATCACACATCATTTATTGAGTATGAAAGACAGTCTGATACAGGCAGAGTGCAATGACCTTTCAATTTATTTCACTTTTCTTTGTCACAGACAAGACACAGCTAGGTCAGACTGAGGTTCTTACCCCCTATCTGAGTAATATATGCTTCTTTCCCCCCTGCCTAAGATTAATTTTCCTTATACAGACCAATTAGGAGAAATTCCTCTTCAGAAGTTAGCGGCTCAGAGAGCAGGTGTTTATACTGACCCAACTCAACTGCTCACTGCTGAATCTCTCCAGAGAATTATCCAGCATATCAGTGGTCTCTAGATATCATAGGGACCTTGCTGACATTGTCTGTGCTTTCCCCATGTAGAAGGGGATACCACCATAACTACTCCCAGAGCCATTCCAAATAGCACTTGTCCTTGCATGGTGCATCATGGCATTTATCAGCCTGGTCTGGCAGAAAAACAGTGTTGAGGGTTTTTCAGATATCATATTGGGAACGTCTTAGGGTATCACACTGAGTTTCTCATTATTGGAATGTACAGGCCTTATTAAATATACCTGTGCAATTTCATGTATCATGTGGTTTTCCAGAATTTTAGCAGATTCATTCGTTTTGTGACAAGCAACATTACCACATGCAAGATATTTATACAGATTGAGATGGAATACATATCAAAATACCAACCTTGATAGGCAGCTCCATGTTTCAGATTCTGCCCAGTGTCTGATCTCTTATCTCCGGGTCCTTTTGTGTAAGTAATTAGTGTATTTTGTTGATATTCTTAGGCTTGAAGGGTTGAATGTCTTAGAAAGTTTAAAACTATACATTCACCTCCTTTCACTGCACCCAAATTCCCTCTCAGTCTTCTCATAGCATACAAACAATGCCATACTCCCTGGAAACTTGACTGATTTAATTGAACTCTAGGCACTTAGTACATTGTTGACACATAGACAGGTAAGAGGATGTGGGCAAATTTTGACAGGTGGTCATCTAGTGACATGACAAATGTGCTGCTTTGAAGCCATGTGCCATAAACCAGCATGTATGCACTGCCTTTTGTTAATCCACAGCACACATTACATAGATGGGACATTAAGAGATCTGTTCTTATAAATTAGATATGCTGTAGGTAGTAAACATAGATACATTTTGTTAATGGGTTTACTTGCAGAAAGTCACTAACTCTTAATGCACATAGTTGCTGAGGATCAGAATGTGTATTCATTCAGTAGGCTCTGAGTACTACTGTGGCAAATATCCTTTTGTTCTAGCTATACTGTAATTTTTTTTTTGCTTTAGTTCTCCCATTTTCAGACAGTGCCTACTATTATTTTCCTATGTAAGCTATGTATTATTTAATTTTGCCTGATCAGGTCTTTCCCATTTTTTACTCTTTGTGTTTTATAGAACATCAATATGTTTTACACGTTTGTCTGATCTCTTGGTTTGAGGTCAAAAGATTTCACAGTGCAAAATGCAGTCCAAATATTTTTCCTCATAAATGAAATGAAAGTAAAATATTCAGCTCTGTAGTGCTTTTACAAATCAAAGATTAGGAGGATTTAGGATTCTCTCTGATTAGGAAAAAAAAAGACTATAAAGAGTTCTACAGGTCTTGGATACAGTCAGAGAAAGCAAAAGCAAGTAAGGTGAGAAAAAAGTTGTGTATGCCCCCAGCCTTTGCAACATTTACTCCCAGACACTTGGGATGCTGTTAAAAAAGAACACCTTATGATGGTTTTACAGGAGCAAAAGGAGACAAAGTAGAGCCATTCAAGCACTTCCGAACTCCCCACTGAACTGAGATCCAGTCACTTTAAGGAAGGGTTCTCACAGGTAGGTTTCCTATAGGTTTCTCCTGAATCCCTTCTGTATTTCATAACACTTAAAGTTACGCAAACAGACATCATGCTCAAGTAGCTGGAAAAACAAATTCAAACTGGTGTAAGAATGTGACTGGGGAAAATCAGCCTATGAAAACCAAATCTGACATTCGTTTTTGGACTTTGTTACTCTGGGAATTATGATGTAACTGTTTGCTTCATAGGCTTTAGGCCATCATTTAAGGAAGACTTTGAGATTTTTACCATTTGCATAACATAAAATATATCAAGTTTATCAACTTTCCCAAGGTGTGGAATGAGAAAACGGTGGAGCTGGTCTCCAAAGTGACCTTTAACATCAACAAACTAAACCCTGATTCACAGGTACTGCTGGTGTAAATGTCCTGAAGTACAGTCCATGTCAACTCATAGCACTTCTTAAAGAAAAACCTCGCTAAAAATTCGATTTCTAGCTGCTTTCTGATGAACCAGCTTATTAGTTTCATTAGTGAAGCTTAGACTCCTCTGCTTCTCTTCATCTCTGTTTTGGCTTGTACATAATAGACCTTCTGGAATGTATGTGTTAAGACATATAAGGCTGGTGAGAATCATTTTCCAGCATCAAATCTGGCTAACAGCTCAGAAACAAATAGGATCTTCTCCATATAAATGAAATTCCTCTGAATTTTTTAACTGTGGAACTACAATTTTTTTAAAGTTTTTTTTGTCTTCAAAGATCTACATGCTTTATTTCTGATACCATTTGTGTTTCCTATTGCTGCAGCTCACTTTTCTTGCCTACAGAAAAGAAAGGTACCTTGCATAATTACCAATATTTTGTGGGTATTTCCCAGATTCCACACTGAAATGGACAGTCACCACCCAAACAACTGCTCAGTCAACAGCAACAAGTGCAAATGAACATAGTTCTTCCATTTGTACAAGCAAATGTCACACAAGACATTTGTGCATTATGAGCATTTGTGCATATATGTGCATTAAGCCCTCCCTTCTTCCCTATTTTCAAGGCAAAAGAATTTTTGCTATCAGGCATTCAGAAATTCAACAGGTTTTTCAAATTTTTTCATTCTTTTTCTTGCAAATAGAGTATAAGATTAAACATAAAGGTCTAAGCCTAATGAGTTATATTATAAATAACAAAGTGCTTAACATTTCCTCTTTGTGTATAATTTTTTTTGTTATTTTTAATTTTAAGAATGATTTATAAACTGGAATTTCACAATCTAGCTGCTTGCCTTGGGTGTCCATTCCAGAGCAGCACTTGAAAGAAGAGCAGTCCATCTGTAGCAAAAGACAGTACTGATTCTTCATGCTGGTCCCAAACCTGACAATGGCACCAGCTGCAGAACAATGCAGATGTAGTGACAGTTACTGAAAGATGGGAAGAAAGAGGGGGAAGACTCACAAAGGAGGTTGAAAATTGATTGCAAAAACCCCTGCAAAAAATTATATGATTTAAATCCAAATTTAACATAACATTTTTGATAAATCTCGGGTGGCCCATAATTCACCATCATGGAGTTTAGACAGTTACGATTCTATTCTCCAGCCATTTTTCACTAGTTTTAGAAACTATTCTGTTTTGCAGTGTTATTTTCTGTGTTTGGGTTTACATTGGGTATAAGAACCTTCCAAGATACAGGCCTGACTTTTCACTAGAAGGTTTTTCCTAACAGATCAGATTACCATAAGAAGTACCAGGATGGGAGGTCAGCCATCACTTTTGACCCGGCTTTCAGCCATGCTACTGGCATCAAACTCATCCTGAAAAAATGGAATAATATCCAGAGGAAACAACAAGCAACTGTCAAAGAACAGAGGGAAGGAATGAGCTGCTTGGATGCAACACCGGATAATCATTGTGTCCTCACACGACATGTCCAGACCACAACCTTAATTCAATTGGCACAGAGAAGAATGGACTGGGAATGTGTCAAGATCATTATCAACAATTACCAGCATAATTTCTGTGCTTATTGCATTTCCATTTTCTTCAGTGAAAAGTATTTCTGATGGCTCCTCTATAGCAAGACATTTCATTGAGTTCTTTTTACATCATCATCTGTGAAAAGAAAATAAGGGCAAAGGAAAGAGAGAAACTAGAAAGCAACAGTTCTATAAAAATAATATGTAAAATAGCATAAGGAGCAAAAGGAAAACAAACAGCATTTTTAACAGAGAAAAATGTTCAGGCAGGCAGGGAGGGAGGATCACCATATTGTCCCAGATGCTATTAAGGACTTTTCCCTCTGTGTTTAAATACTCATATCAGTGTCCTTCAATAATTAGAATGAAAAACAAAAAATGGTATGTTTTAAAAATCAACCTGGTCATACTGGCAGATAGGAGACAGATGAACATAAGACAGTGTGATGAACCAGAAGTTTCTTGAGGTCCATTCCAACTCCATCTCCTACAATGCCAGGATAAGGCAGAATGTTATCACAGACAGATACTTAACTGACAAAAGTAATTGATCATGTTGAGTAAATGTGAGAGACAAGATTATTTTTTAAAGAATTCTTAAGAAAATACTCTCCAGGATTTATATTGTGACAGAATAATCTAAGTGATTTTGGTTTATGTTTCAGGATTACTATTTGCTTCACATGAACTGTAACACTTGATTCTGTTGGATGCTTCCCTTTTAAAAAAAACCCCTGTGTCTTTTCCAGATATAAATAAAATTGAAAAAAATATGTGAAGTGTGGATGATATAGGAAAAACAACAGATCGAGACTCCCTGGTACCATTCAGTGGCAGCAGATGCCAAACATAACAAGTTTTACAACAAGTATTACCCAATAGTCACCTTTTTCATGAAAACCCTGAGGCAACAAAAAAAATTACAGTTCAATTGTGTGTCTCTTGATAAGCACTTTTCAACAAACCATAAAATGCTGGTATCTCCAATGCAATGAGAGAAATCAGCACTTGCCCTTGCATTTATAACTACTGAGCAAACTCTGCAGAAGTTGTCTATGTCTAGTATCAAGAGATGGCACCTTCCCAACAAGAATAAAGAAAGTCACCCAATCTCCTCCCTATTCTAAGGTCACATATACATAGGCCACTCTTGAAAAATATTGTTCAAACTACTGTATAGTGGTCTCACGAAAGAGTTGGTTCACACATCATCTACACTGCACATATTGGAAAATTTTCTTATTATGTGCCCAAAACTTTCTCATATGCAAATAAGACTTTCATTCTTGCCACATTATGAGGGAAATTCAGGATAACAGTCCTTCTTTAAAACTTCTCATACAGTAGATTACTTTCATGTCCCTCTTTGCTTTCTCAGCTTTTCCTCACAGATTATGCTATTTAATTTTTTATCCTTCTTGTTGCTGTCCTTTGAAGCACTTTTAGTTAGTCTACATCTTTTTTACTGTTCTTTGCAGACACCATATTCTTGGCCTGGGGCCTAAACATTATGTTAAATAAAACAAAATGTATCTGTCTCTCCTGCCTTATGTAAAATGCTGCTCTTAATAACCCCATAATGAAATTTATCTATTTTTCATATGATATTTTGTTTCCTTACTGGTTAGTTCTTGTTTCACATTTGTGTATTTCATATTTGCTTCCAGATCCATTTTTTCTTTTTTAATTCTAACACAATTTTCAAGTTCTTTAATTTGAGAATGTAATCTTTTTTCAGTCTTTCACTTATCTATAGAACAAGTGCAAAGTTATTAAGCCTGAATCTGTTTCATTAACTAAATCACGTTTGAAACACTGACCCAGACCCGTGCTATCAGCTTATAACATCTTTGCATTTTGGCTGTGAAGCACTGACTATTCATTTTTTATGTGTCTTGTTGACTCCCTATTGTGGCAGATGGATGAGAAAACAACTTCCCGTCAGTTTCAGATAGCTTCTCTGGGAAGAAGCTGTGTCTTTGAAAATGCATATTATGGTAATTACTCAAAGCTATCAAGGGAAATGTTTTTTCTAAAGACAAAAAATACTTAGGATTTTGATTCAGTAATGTATAATGGCTTTGATTCAGTAGATTTGTATTTCTCAATAATGCAAGTTATTTCTTACTCCTTTTTTTCATTTCTTTTTTCCTCATCTTCTCAGATGGACAATGTGAGAAGTAATTTTTACCTGTCTAAGGTGTGCACAGATTTTATTATGCTTTTCTGTAGTACATCCTTGTGACTTTTGTTACCCACTTTGTAAAGAAGGACAAAGACAGGCTCCAGTCACAATACTTTCACAGTAAGTGTAGATGCACGTAGTTCTCTGCCAGTGTAGCTACTTGATCAACATAGAGAAGTGGTACAATTGGTACCCTGTACAATTAAGGATGGAATTTACCACCAGAGGGTGTCCACCTAGCTCCACATGTAGCACAAAATATGCTCTGATCTCACAATTTCAAACCATACATTTTTCAAGAAAGTCTGAGAATACAAAATAAAAGGACATGAGTGGCAACCTTGAAATATGCTCTGAATATGGTGTTAGCACATGTGGTTTAAACACCTCTGTTAGAAGAATTTAAGTATCTTTTATTGCTGAATTAAGTAAGTTGATGCTTATGGAAGCTGTGAAATAAATGTCTGATAAAAAATGAAAGCCAGCACATTGTTTTTCTTTGAGAAAGAAAAATACAAAATCCTTTGACTGAGACCAATGAACTTTTTCAGAAGTAACATGCTCATCTAAAATAATAGGTTCAATGTCAACAACATACTGACTTAGAAAGAAATAAATATATTGCAGGCAATAGCTTAGTGCTCTTATAAGATAACAAAAATGTCAGTAGCCCAAAATAGAATTTTCTTCATTTTTTTATACTCTGGTTAAAATATAAGATGCGAATTTCCTAATGTTAATGGTTTATGTTCAGGATCTCTTAAGAGAAGTGGCTTTGAAATGTTTTCTCTCTAAACCAGAAAACCCACAATGCATTGTCATTATACTGAAGCCATAATTACAAATCCACTAACATTTTCCATTTGATTTTGTTTTAATATTCTAATACTTGGATCTAATAAGCAGTACAGTGTCAACGTTTGAATATTCCATCTATCAGACCATCAGAGAAGACTTTAATTTCCATTTTTAAAAGGTTTAAGTAAAAATGTATAAGCTTCTAAAAAAAATTGAAGGTGTTTAGTATTCAAATAGGTTAACCTAATCACAACCGTAACTCAGTATATATAAGTTATTTAGATCATAATGAAAGCTGTATTACATATTTTTTTTAATTCTACACTGAATCCCACATTACATGTGCAAAAACTAAGCAAATAGTCATATCTTTATACACCTGTCTATGTTGTCTTTGGCAGCTTTCAAGGCATTTCCTGAATGCTCCAGCTGTATCCTCAGTGTGCCACAAATACAGAATCACGGAATAAACCAGGTTGGAAGAGACCTTTGAGATTACCAAGTCCAACCTATAGCCTAAAACTTCCTCAACTAAACCATGGCACTGAATGCCATGTCTAATCTTTCTTTAAATTCGTCAAGGGACAGCAACTCCACTGTGGCAGCAATCCGTAATAATGAGACGGCACACAGCTTGGTTCGCAGAGATCCGAGAGCCAGCCAGCAGCAGCCCCGTTTATTGTATTGTCTTTTTTATATAGTAGGAACCCAGGTATATGACTGGCTAGGTCCTACACCACTGTAATCCAAAACATATTGTACAAGAATGACTAACAACAGTTGGTTTATCTGACTGTTTTCATACCTCCCATGGGAAAGAAGGATTTTCTCACAAGCAGCCCCAGGCAGCAAGCCTTGGGCTGCTACAATTCCCACTTTTCATTTAAGAACCAAAAGGGAAGGTATTGCCTGCAGTCCTCTGTGGGTCCCTTGTGGAAGGGAAAACAAACTCAGTTAAAGGGTCTGCTTGGCAATGGCCAGTTACCAAACAGAGCCTAAAGTGAATACCAATAAGGGGTCTGCTCGGTAGTGGCCAGTTACCGAACAGAGCCCAAACCAGACGCTGATTTAAGGTGGACAGAGAGACTCTCCAGCAATACCATGGGTAATATATCTATCAAACCCAATTCTATATCACAGTTCTATCAAAATTAATTCTAAACATAATTTTTAAAGTCCTTGTTTTCTGACTCCATAATAAGGGAAACTCAAGGTTCAGTCTCTGCCTGTGGAAGGACCATCTGTCTGATGGCCGATATCTTGGCTCTCATCAGAAGGATCATTTGGTTGATGTTCTGCATTCTGGTCATCATTTTGAGGTTGCCGGTTCTGCCTCTGGAGCCACAGGTCAGGGCAAACGCATCTTGCAGGCAGCCACCGTATCCCAGTATCTGTGGAAACGCAAGCATACCCACGGCCCCAAGCAATAAGCTCATGCAGGCCTTCCCAGGTGTTAGTAGGTAGGTTCCGTACCTAGACCGTCACCTGGGGCAAGTGTGCCTTGCCTTATAACTGCAATGAGAGAAAATGGTTTGAGATAGCAGGATTATTCAAATTTGGAGGCACTGTAAGGTGATTAATGGTATACAAAACCTTTTCCAGTTGGCTCTGTGGGGTTTCTGCATGCTTCCCTCTTTCTGTTTAAAAACCAAAACACGCTTTAAAGAACCATGAGCACGTTATCTGCTATGTAAGCAGAGTCAGTGACCAAATTCAAAGGTACTTGAGAGAACTGCTGAAAAGCCATGGCAGCTGCCTGCAATTCAACCAGCTGGGCAGAGCCTGACTCGTGGCTCTTCAGCACCTGCCACTCAGATCCCTTTTTCCAGGTAAATCTGTCCCAATCCGCACCCCCCAGGCTGCCAACACATCCCACCTGCAGAGGTTAACTGGAGCTGAAGTAACACAGGGCCAGATCATGGCCATGTGTCCCTCTGGGTCTCTCACCCACACAGGTCGCTTGCTCAGTCGACTCTGTGCGGTCCCTCCTAGCCCCGCGATGGCCAAACCCACCGGGGCCAGAGGCCATGTAGAAGGCCATGAGGAGGAGGAAAGAACCATTACATCAGCACCTGTGTCAATCAAACCTTGTAGCTGAATGCAGCACAGACGGTCTTTTGGCACTATTAGGGTGCATGTCATCTGCGGCCTCTGACTAGAAATGTCTGCAGCCCAGCAGACCTGCGGAAGCTCCGGGGATCCTATGCTGCAGTCTCTGTCAGCCTGTTGTGCTACAAAAGTATCAAAAGGCAGTAATTGAGCAATGTGAGTCTTTTCAGGGATAGTAACAGAAGGTAACGGCATGGAAACCGAACCATGAATCTGAACTGTAAAATCTACATCTACAACGTCTGGGTGGACAAAAATTCCTTGATGGGTGACCTCGGGTCTCCCTACCAGCAGCCCACTGAGTCCCTGACCTAGGGGCCCATATATATCCAAAGGGACTCTATGAATGTTACCAGAATCTAGGACAACTGTTCTTGTGGTGTAGACGTCAATTTGGGTTGCCGTCTCTACATTGGCTGGATAGGCCTGTGTCAGCACCCTGTTCTGGGGGATCAGTTGCGTAGGAGGGCAACTCCCCCGCGTTGCATCCCTCCTCGTGTTTCCCAACAAAGGGTGACCATCAACATGGTACCGGGGCATACAGTATTCTGGACAATGCCCTGG
>VZRZ01006842.1:2106797-2162904 GCA_013398175.1 Climacteris rufus | reverse complement strand
TTCTGTGATTCTATGATTACATGGGTGCTGAAAGGTACTTTAAAGATTATATATCCCTCTCTAAGAAATAGTTCCAAAGTTGTATGAACAAATATATGGAATATTTGTAACAGAAAGTCTCAAGGTTGACAGCTTTGGAAGATTGCTTTGTGTGGGTGGCATTTAATATTGTCTCCTGATAATTCAGGAAGCTCGAGGCCAATATTAACTGTGGTGGTGTTGCTCCCTTGACAAGTATCAATTCCCCACAGCACAAGCCTGTACAGAAGCAGCTGCCTATTCAGGGTCCCTGCAGCTGCAGGACGAATATCTGGCTCCTTCCTGTGGTATTTTATTGCCATTGCACAAGACTGAAGTGTAGCTGTGGGAACCCAATAAACAAAACAATGTGATTAAACTGTAAAGCAAAGTGTATGATTCTTTTCAAAGCATGAACAAGTGAATTTATGCCATAAAGAGTTGGATTTTTATTTGGGGAAATATAAAAATTACTCAGAAAACCTTACATGGAAATACACGCACAAATACACATTCAAAGAAGCTTGTACTGTTACCTTCCAGCTGGCACAGAAGCATCGAAAGCCTTGCCCCTGTGCCACTGGTGAGTATTGGCCTCAAACACATGTTATATTAATTCTGAGTTGGGATTTGGGAAGAAGTAAGTAGAAAAGGAGCACAGTAAGCCACTGCTAATGTTACTTCAGTGCTTAGATCACAAACTGTAAGTGAAACTTGGAAATGTAAAACAGCCCCCTTAAAGTTGGGTAAGTCATCTAAAGCTTGCCAGTGATTGTTGAAGAGTATTGTTTGTACTAATTTTCTTAGCTGGGATTAGTGGAGTTTTTTTTAATTGTGTTATTATCTGTAAATTGCTGAGTAGTGTTGATGGATACATGCTGCTATTTACAAAATAGAATTGTACAACAGGGATTCTGACATTTTGGTTAATTGGCATGTATCCCTCTAAGTGGTTTCTATTCCTTAACTCATAATTGTTCTCATTTGCTCAGTGGGATTCAGAAACAGGGTTTGTGGAATGTCATTTAGTGCTCATTTCATTTTGTTAAATAAAGTGCATTGGCTTCCATCTTGCCTATAAATTAAGTCATTCTAGTTTCGTTTTCTGGCTATATATTTTTAATTGTGTAAATATTTTTCTTTCTCATGTAATTTGCTTCATGTTACAAAAAATGCCACCCCCAGACCTTAGATTTACTTCATAGCAAATTAGTTGTAGTGTATTTTCTATAGACAATTAAATCGAGACATAAATTGAATGCTTCATCTGTCTCTTATAGTAGTCTAAATGTGAACCATTGTTTTCAAAGTTAGCTTTCTTACTTGCTAAGTGGAGGACTGAAACTAATATATTATTCTTTTGCATCCCAGAGACATAACCTTCAATAAGAATACATTTAAAAGGTCAGATCCTGCCTTCCAGTTGAGTTTTCCTTAATGTATAGGCAGTGGGATGGAGAAAGGCATCTCTTTGCAATCTGGTTTCCTCCCCATACTCTAACGCTAGTCGATGTGTTGCCCAGCTTCTCTTTATAAATACAAACTGCTTCAGGGACACTCCAACACGTGCTTTGCTACCCACAATTTATTAGCCAAGAATAGCTAAGTTGAAATAAAGTTGTGATCATGCCCTCTCCTCTGGCAAATTCTCTTCACAGGGACTCTGGGACTGTTATGTAGGCTCTCTTGGGTATTCAACATCCGGAGCAGGCCACACACACTGGAAAACCTCCCAGGAAACAGATATACAGCCTTTACAGCCCATTTTGTAACATACTGGAGAACAACAGAAACAACTCACCGATCTCTTCTTTTTCAAGTGCAATTTGAACAAGTGTCTATGGGTGAAAAGCTCTAAGTGCTATCAACTATCAGTTGTCTCCAATGGCGACATTTTAAGCAGTGTAAATACATTACACTAGAAAGTAACATAGCCCTTTTATTAAGTTAACAGTGCCATATTTCCTTTTTGACTGACTTTTAAAATTCTAGTCTTGGGGCTATTAAATAGTTTTATTTTCCTTTACTCCATTTTTTGTAAAGAAAAGAAAAAGAATTATGACATGTATTGATAAAATCCAAACATAGAATAAAAGACAGACTCCCGCTGTGCCAAAAAAGTAGCGTTGTGTACTGCTGTGAAATATTGCAACTCAAGTATACTGCTAGCAACTTTTTTTTTTTTTAATAGATACCTTTTCCTTCCATTCTCCAACTCTTGTTTGCCACAAGATAAACACTAAAGAAAAATCTGTGGGAAGCCTGCTGTTGCCTACAGATTCCTTTTGGGAGATGGAGTTCTTAAAAAGCCTCTCATCCCTACCTCCCGAAAGGTGCTCATCATAGTGAGTACTGGTGGAAAGCATTTCAAGTCTGCCACGCTAATGAATGAGGATACAGTTGTCTCCTACAGAATATTTTAAAGGACAAATTATGAGAACTGGATTCTATCTGCTAATTCCACTTAGCTTTTATCATAGCTTTTTCATATAGAGGAAAAATATTTAAATATTTTTGAAATTTAACCTATGCTCCTAAATGACATGGAAATCTGTCACGAGGTCTTGGTGTACCTCAATTGGCAGCTACTGCTGTTCTCCCTAAGCAGCAGCACTGGCACGTAAGGGAGTGACAGAGGCATATGGAAAGCCATCTTCTCAATAGCAACAGGAGACCATTTTCAGAGCTGGGATTCCATATTCTACAGCAAACAAACAAAAATATCAGAAGAATCCAAATTCTTGGAGCATGCATTTTCCCACCAAGACTTTGTATAAAACTACCTAATATAAAAGCTTATAGAAGAAATGAATTCAACTCAGAATATCTGGCTTGTATTCCCAGCTCTGTTTGCCCTTGAATGAGCAACATCAAAAAGCAGCCTTTATGCCTCAGTTTCCTCACATTTACAGAAATAATAAATAGAAGGGGTGATCTCACTTATGCCTGGAAAGCACATTGAGCTGATCTAGTGGAAGACACTGACAAAGTGTCATGCATTGTTATTGCATTAGGCTGACTGCACTTCTGAAACCTGTCTGACATTTCCCACTTGCCATTGATCATGGGCGGTAACCTTTCTGTAGTAGCTTTAAACAGGCTGCTTTATAGCACTTCCTGATGTACATTACATGCTTTATGATTAAAGCCTTTTCCAAGAAAGGCAGTAACCTGTGAGATCCTTTCTCTTTTTCACGTCATTAAGCTACCCGTTACAAAGTGTTTTGCTTCATTACGGATCCTGCCAAGCAGCTCTACTGAGCTCCTTGTAGCTACATGTGAAGTATCGAGGTGAAGTTCATAACTATATTTGGGTATCAGAGTTTATTTCCTCTACTCTGTTGAAGGTTAGCATGACGAGCAGTTGAGGAATGCTAGGGGAAACCGTCATTAACATGAGCAGACTGTGCCCCGGCTCGGATTGCCCTGCTGAATCCCGCTCCGTGTTGCAAGCAGTTAAATCAGCGGGCGCTGGGGTGGGCTCGGACCACACAAACACAGGATCAGGTCTGTGCCGCTATCGTGTTCTGAGATTGCTCCTCCGCATGGCAGATGACAGTGGCTGTCCCGTACTTTGCCAGCAGTCAGGTCCGGCACTGCAGTGGAATACTCGCAGGGCAGACGTGCCTGTATAGCAGGGTGGTAAGAGAGGAAGCTTGGGGAGGAAATTGGGAAGTCAGCAGCCCGGCCCAGTGTGTGGCGGTAGCGCGGGGTTACTGGAGGAGTGAGGACGGGAGGAAGTGTTGCAGTGACTAACTCTCATGTCTGTGTTCCTCTCTGAAACGACCTCGTTATAGAAAAATCTAAGATTAGAGGATTTTGGGGAAACATTGCTGCACAATTAATGCAAGATGTCATGATCTATTGCTAGTTCTGAGAAGAGGAGGAGCATGCCCAGCTCCTCCTTAGAGCTGCTCTGCACCCAGTGGAACTGCAGCACCTACAAAAAGCAGACTTGCATGAAGTTACTGATTTTTTTATCTTCTGTTCTGTGTGAGTTTTCTCCTTTGATAATTGAGTATTGATAATGATAATGCACACTGGAGCTTTATATTTTCCCAAGGAGTTAAAGATAAAATTTGTGAAGTGCATTGATACCTAAAAACTATGAAGGGGGGAGTCTCTATTTCTCATTATATTTGCATTGGAGAATTTTATGTAAAAGGATTATAGTGGCATGTGTACATTCTTATAATTTCATGTGTCTATCTACATGCTTTTCATTTTTCACAAGACTCCTAACCAGTTGGGTCCCCAGAAGAATGATATGAATGAGAAAGGCATTCTATGGGGAAGGGGCAGAAACAGAAGCAAGTGGTATTTCCTACAGAAAGAGAGGAAATAAAACATGACATTCCACTGCCAACTGTGTGTTGGTTGGCTATATTGTCTCCATCAACAACTCTTGGCCTTCTTGATTTTTTTAGAATACATCTGAATTGAAAATCTCCTCTTTTAACACGGCCTCCTCCCAGTACTGCTTTTGTACCATTCCATGACTATCAAATGCTGACCATCAGAAAAATTTTGTTATGATGTGGATGATCAGCCTTTGCTTAAAGAACACTGTTTGCATTCTTTATGCTTATCACTTTTAAATTAATAAGAAAAGAAAATTATGAAGGGGGTGAATGGGTTGGTGAAGTCCATTCTTCGAATACTAGACACTTGCAAAGCAGCTGCTATGTTGAAGTTTCCCTGTCTGTTTAGTGGGAGGATAGTTCAAATTGTAGTCAGAATTAGGACTGATACACCCAATTATGTGAGGGTGTGACAAATGAAAAAGGAAATGCCTGGTAAAGTATTTTTATTTGCAATGTGAAACTAACCTAAAATAATACTGGTGGTATTCAATTCTGCATGTTCCAGTGGATCAGTTTCATTGGAATAGAGAAGATAGTTCTGCTTATAGTAATAGAGAGTATTTTTGAAACCTTACTTTTAAAGAATGACTAATGTTGAAATACTTGTAGTAGGAGATATATGATGCTTTGGGTGTGGTATGTCTCTTTTATCATCATAGTTTCATATTATTTTAATATGTGTTCATACAATCTTTAGAGACCCCACATTCACTTTATATGGTTATACAGTTGAAGAAATACTTTCTTAGCTACAGTTTGCTTAAAAAAATATTTTAATGGAGCCTTTTATGTCACTCAGCTGTAATAGTGAAAAAAGACTATCAGTTACTGAAAACACAGGGGACTCAAGTGGACTTCTGGGTGCAGTAGGGAAATTAAGGGCCCCCATTCAACAGCAGCATCCTTTGACTATGGGAGAGCTGAATCCACTTTCACTGTTTAGTTCTGTGGAGCCATCTAAAGTTCTAAAGTGGTTGAGAAAGCATGGCAAACCAGCTGGTGATCCACCTGCAAGAATATAGGAAGAAATAGAGCAGACCAAACAAGTTATATTTTTCTCTCTTTTAATAAAGAGGGAGAAAATCTGTGACAAAGGCACTCAAACATCGAAGGGGTCCTTAGCAGGTGAATGTGAACTAAGTAGTGGTACTTTTGTGAGGTGGAAAACATATGATTGTCTCTGGGTAAGGCTTTGGACTGGGAATTGCATCTATTTTCCCACCCTGGCTCTGCCACAGATTTCATTGGTGAAAAAAGCAAATAGTTAATGGGTTTCACCTCTGTTTTTCTCTTAACAAAATGAGATTCTGACCCCTTCCTCCCAAGGGTCTATGAGGTTAAACAAAAGGATGTTTATAAAGTAAGCTCATTTTTTTTTTTTTAAAAAGGGTAAAGATTCAACACTTTCGCAATATTGTCAGCACAGAAAGAGACTTATAGTTATTACGTTTACNATTTTTTTTTTTGAAAAAGGTGAAGATTCAACACTTTCAAGCAATATTGTCAGCAGAGAAAGACTCTTAGTTATTACGTTTACTCAGAATGGTGCTGTCATACATATGTGCTTTCTCTCAGTGGTAACATCCCATGGTAGTGAGAGGTTTGGGAGGTTCTGCACAAGTCTTTTTCTCTGGAGTGAGGAAAGAGGTCACAGGCACCCTGCAAAAGGGAGCCGGGGCTGCCTGCCAAGGGCCATGGATACCCTCCTGCTGTGTGACACCTCCTACCAATCTCTTCTAGTCTGAGCTCCCTCTGCATGCTGGGACACTGCAGGATGGTGTGAGCACCTCTTGAGGTGAACTCTTCCTTCAGTGTAGAGGTGAAGGTGTCTGTTTCTCTTATCTGAGCCTAAGTGAACCTAGTTCTGTTTGTGTGAATGCTGTAGCTGTTACCAAATGCTCTGTGTACATACACACCTTATGAAATGCCTTCAGCCTCTCTTGACACCCTCTCTCTCCCTTATTTTGGAGGATGTCATTCATCTGGTCCTTTTCAACCTTTTGTTGATAACTGCCATTTTTGTGCTGCCTGTTGCTAAGTATTTGGTGGTGCTCAGTCTCACCCTTCCCTGCTTGTCTTCAGACAGAGAAAGGGCAAAGCATATTATCAGCGTACGTATACATACTCTACTTCCAGCAATAGGACTACAGTGCATCTGGTGCTCTCAGTCTCCTCTGTGCACATTAGAGCACTTTGAACTGCAGGCAAGGGGACAAACGACCTGTCCCTGAGCAGTGGAATGAAGTGGTAACTGCACAGTATTACAGAGGCATCACCTGGTACAGGAACACCAGCAACAACCAATCCTAATCCTTAGCCAAACACAGACATGTCTCTGCTGTCACTTTCTCTTAGGCAACCCCTTAGTGTGAGCATTGTTGGCAGGTCATGTGTGGAGGTAGAAATGTGGTGGGAGGTAGAATTGCAGTAGATGTGATTGATTTATGATAGGAGTTTCCTTTACAGTCATACAGGGAATTTTGCTTGGTCACAGCAAGTTTGAACCGTTATGAAACAGCCTGAATAATTTGAAGCTAAAATAAAACAGAGGATGGCAGGGGGAGGGGGTGGCCGTTAGGGAAAAAAAAAAGTAAAAAAAACCACATTAAAATTGTTTCTCTTGGTGCTGACTTCTTAAACGGGAATACGTTCCAGAATAGTTCTGCTATGCAAGCTGACATTTTTTAAAAGACTTTTTATTATCTTTTTTCCTCTCTTCCCCTTGCCCTCCTGCTCTGCTCTGCAGATTTACACTGACTGGGCTAACCACTACCTAGCAAAATCTGGCCACAAGCGGTTGATCAAGGATTTGCAACAGGACATTGCAGATGGAGTTCTGCTAGCAGAAATCATCCAGATCATCGGTAAGACCAGGGCTGAGGGAAGCACTGTGAGTTGACTCCTTGCATGGGGGAATATATAATTCAAGTAGAATGTATTTAACAATAAGATGAACCCCAATAATACAATTTGACTGGGTCCATATGTCTCTGATATTTGTGTTTAATCCTTGTCTTAATTAAAATATATGTTTATGTGAGCATGTTTGGAAGTTGCTGTTTAACCGTACTTTAAATGGCCAGAACTGTATCTTACACACTTTGAATTGTCAGAAATGAATGCTTCATTAAACCATATGTCTCCCATGTGTGCATTTTGTTAGTTGGAGTGGCTCATACTTTCTGGGATGCCTTGAAACTGTATCCTGACCCTGCAAAGACAATTGTGGAAGATTTCATGTCAGCAGTTATTTTGCAGGGGCTGAAGAATTAGCAGCGACCTCCTTCGCACTTCCCCCTTTGCATGATTTGGCATATGGAAGCAACTTCTGCTAACAAGAGTGTTGTTACTGTACGACTGAGCTTTACTTAGAAAGGAGCGCTCTGTCAACAAAACCCTCTGCATTTTATTGCTGTGCCTTTTCTGCTTTCCTTCTGTTGTGGGTTTTTTTTTTTTCCTATTTTCATTTTTAGGTTTTTGGGTTTGGGNTTTTTTTTTTTTTTTTTTTTTTTTTTTTTTTTTTTTTGTTTGACCAGAGGTTGGAGGTTGGAAAGGAAAGTTTTATCTCATTGTTTACTTCTGCTTTTCCCCTCACCGTTTTTGTTTAGCAAATGAAAAGGTTGAAGATATCAATGGCTGTCCACGGAGCCAGTCTCAAATGGTAAGAATAAAATACATTTTTAGTTCGTGTTGGCACCACTGCACTTTCCTAAAATGCTTTTTAATAAGGATTTATTTAAACTATGAATATTCCGTCCCATTTTTACCATAAAGTCCTAATTCTCATATAGTGTTCCTGGTACGTTTTTTCCACCCATGCTTAGTGTTTGTCACTTCATTTCTGTGCTAACTTTGGATCTTGAGATAACCTGGCAGCAAAGCTTCATCACTTCTAATTAATCCAGAGCTGCCTTATCAGACTCGTTCTCCTGATGATCCAAATAATTTCATTTAACTTCATTTTAAGGGCAGTAAATCCAACAATAAGTTATTAAGTGGAGTCTTTGTGTCTGGAAAACTGGATTGATGAACAACACTTGTCAAATTGTGTTAAAATATAAATAGCCTTTTGGATTGTCCACTGTGAAGTCCAGTTAAATGAACTGACTCCAAGACTTTCAGAAATAGCATGTTAGTCATATAGCTCCCTGAGCTATTGCTGGCAGCTGTCTAAAGAGTTTTTAATACTCTCAGACAAGAAGCATGTAGTGACTGTGATTCATATGCAGTCTTATTAATCTTTTACTGTGTTTATGGCTAGTCAACTACATTTAATAAGATGAAACCTCCTTAGAAGGCTGTGAAAGTGATAGATACAAAATCTGAGCCTCAGTAACATCACCATACATTTATTGAATTATTTGCAATTCCAGTCATGTTCTTCCATGCTGAGATCTTTGCCTTTCTTTTCATATTCAAGTAAGATATAAATAAAGTGTATAGTTGTGTAGCTGGCAATGATTTTGGAGTATAGTCATTTGGATGGACTTGCATAATGGCAAACTGCTGAAACTGGATGTAAAAATGGAAACTAAATAGTGCATTTGTTCAGTGCATTTTTTAAAGTTGGAAGGTGTTTGCACCTTTTTTCTGCAGAGCTTCAAAATGTTAAGGGGAAAATTTTTGAGTACTAGTGACATGAATAATGGGGTCTTCCGATTCTTACTGTTCAAAAACTGTGCAGGCTTAGAAAAAGTTTTTTCTCTGACCTTCAGGCTTTTTGAAACAGTCCATAGAAAACATATATACAATTTCCTTAATAGTAGTTATTTTAATTACTCATATTACAGCAGCACCTAGTGGCCCTGGCTGAGAACGCTGGGAACTCCAGCATGGAACTCTAATATTACACACACAGATTGAGAGATAATCGGTCTCCACTTTAATCACGTTAAAACTTGCCATTTCAGACAGACAATACAGACAAGAAGAGACAACAGCACAGGAAAGTAATATGATTTCCCAAGGTTATGTTAGTGGTTAGTGTCCACCTAGGATTGCTTAGGGACCCACTGCTCTGGTTTCTATTGAACTTCATTTCCATGAGAGAAAGACCATGTGCAGAGAGAACTATTCACTCTAGCAATCTCCAAAACGACATTGGTGTATGTTCCCTGTTGCATGTTTATGTGGCATAGGGATTCTGGATTTCATCTCTGGCTCTACTGCATCTGCGGGGGAAACATGGTCAGTGCATGCCCATGCTGCATCAGTACTTGTGGCTCTCTTTGTGTCCATCTTTCTCCTCCCACAAGCCCATCTCTCAGGTCATCCAGGCCAAAGAATATATCCCAGGTGATCTGGATTTCAAACCAGATGCTTTGAAAACTCCTGTGCATAGTCATACATCAGTGTTTGCACAGTGATTTAAGTATCATATTCAGCCACTTAAACTTGATAATAATATATTTATTTATTGTTCTTTGGCACAGTGTCTTCACTGAATTGTTTTATCTCTACAGATTGATCAGATTATTTTCCTGCCTTTAGACATATTGGTTTTATACTGCTGATTTCTAAACGGAATTAGGAAATTTAAAATGCACTGAAGTTGAAGTAGTTGAAACTTGTCAGTTTTTCTCTCAGAGCTTCTCAGAGACCCAGGCTTTGAGCCTGTTCACCATTTGTTTCCTTTGGCCTGTGCATGGGCCTAACCTAACCAAAGACACAATTTTACCAGATTTCCAGTGCTCAATCTTTTAGCCCACTCAGTTAATAGTAGTGCAATTCTCTTCTCCTTGTAGCAGTGGACCCTTTGCTACAAGGGACCCTTTGCTACAAACCAACCAGTGGTTGAAGCTAGTTTGCATGTTGTATATTTGACATACACTATGTAGCAATATGTCCTGTCAGAATTTGCCAGAACAATAGCTGTCAAACCAGCAACAGTCAAAATATTCCAATAATGTTTGTTAGCCATTCATTCGCTACTTTCCTTTTAACATTTTTAATTAATAAACCTCAAGAATCCCTCCACCCCCTTCTTGCACATATGTTTTCATAATCCTTGCTTTCATAACTTGCAATTAAGGAGAAATGTTTTCTCTATTCCTTTGTCATTTGATACCCTTTCCACGAGGCCATTAATACCCATTTTCAGAGGTCTAAGATATTTTGTTAGCTTTAAAAAAAGCTAGGGAACACTGACATGTATTGTCTGATGCTAGAAATACTTTATATTCTCTGCAGATGGTATTGATATCAGTTTATAATTAATCACTACCAATCTTCCCAAGTTCTGTTCCACTCACCCATTGGTTTTCCTCTTGCTGACAGTTTACAGTGCTGTCAGCAGTATAAATTGTAAAAAAAATTCAAAGTTGACAAAAATTTTTAGTTTATTGCTCTTCAAGTTGATTTTTCCTTCAGAGATTGATGCTGTCTTAATAATTGTGTTTTCTTCCTAGAATTAGCTCCTGCTTCTTCCCACGAGAACTGTCTATGCTAATATGCATCTATATACAAAAGCATCCTTAATTGTTGGTAGCAGGGATTTTTTCATAGTTATGATAGGGCTGGAGAGACCCTTCTTATTAAAGAGTCTCATATAGTTGTATGCATTTAATGAAGACTATTTTTCATTTTGTCAATCTGATCTTTGGCTCAGTTTTCTACCAGTTTATATATTCAAAGGTATGCTTCAAAGAAGGTGTGCTTCAAAGATAATTTTTGTGGTTTAAAATACACATAGGCTGCAGTCCAACAGAGAAAGTTGAGTTAAATAAAAATACGGGTTTTGCTCATCCTGGAAGTCAGGGAGTGGAAAAAAGGTTTTGGAGCTGTAGCACACTGACACATTGATATGAATATTTAATTAAAAACTTCAGTCATCATAGCTATCACCAATTTTGGATGAGCAGCAATGTAGCTGATAAAAGCGGGAATTGGCATGATTATGTTGAGAACTAATAAGATAATATTTATAACATAGTACTTTATTTCATTAATACTGCCTTTAAAAAGATGCTAATAAATTAAAAATCTTTCATAAAAAAGGCAGAAGAATGGCAAAAATGGTGCTTTATTCTATGAAACTCATGAAAAGTTGTGTATGTTAGCAACAGGAAGGTGGAGTAGGTGAATCAGTCTCTGCATAACCAGGGAGCGTTTTTTGAGTTAAAATTAAAGAAGTGTATGAAGCCTAAAGCTGAAGTAGGACAAAATTACCATGTATATATACTGGTAGACATTGTTTTGCAATTTATTGTGTTAGGTGTGCCTTGTAGTGTTCCTGTAGTCCCACAGAAGCCCCTGGTGGCTCCATCTCTGTTTATATGCTTGGCTTTTTCTTCTGGGAAGGACAAGGTTGCCAGAGGATGGAGTGCATGCAGATCTCATCTTAGCAGGTAGTCAGCCAGTGGACAGGATAAATAGGTGGAAACTACAACTGCTAAATGTGCCATGTGTCCTTCAGACTTCATCTGACATGGATGTGCTGGGCAGACACCGTTGAGTATTATCCATCAGTGTCCAGCAGTGTCACTGTCCAAGGATGAGATCAGCATGTTATTCTGTGTCTAAAAATTGTTTGTGAAAAACAGGATAATTGTATACAAAGTAAGAACTGAGGGTTCTACTAAGGTTCCTGAATTCCATGTGAAATTGTGCGTAGTATTGTTGTGTGTAGCTCTTTGAGGAATGGGAAGCCTGAAAATTTTATCCCTATGCTCACTCTCAAGTGGGCCCACATGTGACCTCTTCCTGCCTTCACATTTGGAACTGTGTAAGGATCTCCTGGCTTTGCTGGTGCAGTTGTTGGTGAGGTTGGCTGTATGGATTCAAGATGGACTTTCTGTGCTTTGGAGCAGCTCCAGGTGAGCCTGCCACACAAGTGTGACAGATTGAAATATATACAGAAATTTGGCTGGGTGTAGAAATATGGTCCCTTGGGAAACTGGGAATTCAGTCTGAGTTTTGAAAACTAATCCCAGCTCCTTTAATGTGCAGACCAGTTTCTTTCTGCAGTGACATCTATATGACCCCTTTTGACACCTGTATGACCCCCTTTTGTTTAAATTCAGAATGTTACCCTATGTCTGTCAGTGGGTTTTCACAGATTTTGTGACTGGCTGCCAAGAGAGTTTTGTAAAAATACAATTGAATAAGAGACTATAGTTTTGTCATGTGTGCAGGTTTGGTGTGTTTAAACGAATGGAAAGCACCAGTCTCATTTCCATGGTTCATGTTTGCATACTTAGTTTCCAGAAATTGAGTTGTCTGAAATCCAGTTAAATATGTTTCGGGAAGGATGCTGCTTGTATGAGAGAGCAGAAAAGGCCTGAGAAAACAGTTTTAGTACAAATCTCTGTTTAAAAATGTAGTCAAAAGGATTGGCTTCTTGCAACGTGGGCAGGACAGAGTCAAAAACTCATTTGCCTGTCCTCTGTGCTAGGTAAGGGGTATCTAGGATTTGATAATGGATTTGCCTTAAGAGGGAAAAAAATAAATGTACTAAAAGATGTCAAGTTAACAGCATATCTAGGAAAGTGACCTAAGTAAAACAAGAAAAGAAAATGGTAGTAATTAAAATTTGAGCTTCTGTGAGAGGTTTCTTGTGTTTTTAGATAGGAAAGGTTGTATTTTAGCTGTGTTACTTAGAAAGAAGACTTAGTCACAGTTTGTGTGTAGTGTTTGTGGGAGAGCTGACTTGAAGACTATGATCAGGTGTTAGGTAAAGGACTGTGTGGAAAGGGTCAGGGGAAGATTAAGAGTTTTGCTTGCATTGGAATTAAGTGATAAATATAATTTTGATTTCAATGAGGGTACTTATATCTGAAACAGAGAAAGAGACAAGGTTGTCTTTCCAGTGACAGTATACCTGTATTCTAGATTAAGGTAATCCAGATTATTGGCTTTTTGGCATACCCACATCAGGAATATACACACTTATTTTTAATTGCCAGAGAAGTTTTCAATGTACAACGTCAAAACAGCACAGGGGGATCTTTACCTTCTGCACACAATGTGTATAGCCGTGAGAGGGCTGGTAAGCATGATTTCTTCTCCATTCTGCCAGTTTCTGGGCAATGCAAATTGAAAGACAAATCTTTTGCCTTCTTGTGTACATTTAGTATGGATATTTCAAGTACCATCTTAAAATTCTCTGTTCTGCAAGTGTGTCTCTTTGCCGGGTGTATTATAAAGGACTTGGTCACTATGGAAAAGGAGCAGTCAGCTTTGTGGTACTGTAGCAAGGCAGACAACACATAGCCCAAAGCAGGTGCAAAAGGGTTTTTTTTTATTAGCAAAAAACAGGCCTTTTAAAGTAGTTAGGCCATTATCAGTTACATACCTTTGAAGCACAACAAACATAATTCAACCAACCACCATCACCCATGATGTGTGCACAAGAGTGTTATATAACTTGTTTTTCTACTTCTGTTTCTGCTGAATCATTCCCATAGTCCTTCATTGGTTAGCTGAAGTGACAGGAGAAAGCCATGTTAGTAAGGCCTTTATTTTACTAGGCCTTACACATCCACAACATGCTACAATGAGAACTTTCTCTTATGGGCTTTTGTGGGTCGAGTAAAAGCCCCTCTCATCTTAAAGATGTGTTACTTTTTGGAGCAGGCCCTGATTTCCTTTAATTAAAAGTCAATACTTGGATTTCTGTTCCCATTGATGAAGGCACAGTTTGGACAACAAAATAGATCAAAGGGCTCCAAGTTGCTCCTGGTAACTGCCCATATTGTCCACACTTTTTTGCAGCCTCAAGCCAGGTTGCTATCCAGGTAGGAATTTCATGAGGCATTTTGCCTTCAGTGTAGCTGAGCCTGTCCCCACGTTACCAACCTCCCATCAATTGCATTTCTTCCTTGGATTTATTAAGTGGTGGCAGAAATATCATGCTCCTCATTCCCTGGGAAAATTGGACCATGCTAATACACAGTTTGTATGTTCTTTGGTGTCCTGCCTCACAAGAATTTACTTACCTGTTAATTTCTGAATCCAGCTCTTGTGGTTTGGCATAATAAAGTGCCGTGTGAGTCTCTTGAGGGCTGTGGCTAAAATACCCATTAGAGCCACAGTGGTAACAAATATTTCTTTTCACAATCTTTTCTCTCCTACCTTGCAACACTGGCAGCTCTAGATGGAAGAGGAGACAAGACTGATAGAACTCCAATATGAAATGATATAACCAGATGCTTATCTGTGAAGGCAATGACACTCCTCAATTTGATATATATTCAGATTTCCCATTTTCTGATGGTACTTTCAAGTAGGCCCATATAGTTTTTTACTTAACTAGCTGTGCTTTCGGAGTTTCCTCACTAGGTAGGTGATTTACATTCAACTTTTAACCTTTCTGGGATTCCCAGAACTCAAGGGCCCAAGACTGTTATAGCCAGGAGCATGTCCTAGCTAGCCTTCTGAAGATGCTTTCTTGGACAAGTCCTGTCATTTCTGAGGTGGTTCAGAGCGTGATCTTCCTTTTAAGAACCAATCCCATTTCCACATCATTCCCCAGTGGCTGTTTTCAGTTGTTACAGGGAAGACTTTCATGAACGTGTTTGACACAACCAGACACTTGCAGTCCACTGTAGAGTGTATAATGTACAGGATGGCTTCAAAGCATGTGCAACTCAGTTGGCATTCAGTGACTGTTGAAGCCTGTTATCATTGAAGTCTTCCATATTTCAAACTCTTGAATGATAAGTGATGAGTGCAGGACAAGCTGAACTTCAGGACTGGAGTCTCCCTCTTTGTTTTAGGCATCAACAAACTCATTTTATAAACTGGTGTATGCCTTGCAGGGGGCTCATGGCTTTTTGTGTAATCCTCTGTGCCATAGAAATTTAAAACTTCTCTATCAAAAAGCAACACATGTAGATATATCTACTGGAAAAATATGCAAATAGATAATGCAAATTGAACAATAGTTATAGGAAGTGACATTTTCTTCACCAGTGTGTAGAAATTGAAGTTTGTTTGTTTGCAGATGAAATTAACTTGACATAATGACTAAAGTAAAAATGAAAATGAGAGTATAAAAAAAAGAGATATGTAACCCCCCCACCTCCCCCCACCCCAAAAAAAAAACCAAAATAAAGGGAATAATGATAGTAATTCTATCTAAGTATACCTTATGGGAATAATTGTGACTATATGAATGGAGGGAATAAAGAAAGGAAAGAGAAGAATTTCTGTAAGGGAAAGGTTAAAGGTGTTAATGTTAAAGATGGTTGGAACTCAAGGATGTAGATGTTGGAATTCTTGTTTCAAGTTTTGCTGAAAAGAGATGATTAATGTTATTAACACAGCCAGTTTGAGTAAAATGAGAGGCAAACTGGTTTAGCACAGAACTGGAAGAGAAGGAATTCCAACTGCTTTTGTGAACAAACTCTAAAATTTCCAAGAACTCAAGAAATTTAAGAGAATATATAGATGGAATGACAGCTGAATGGACAGACAGAGTAACAGTTGCTTTTTTGTGGTAGATGAAGCATGTTTTTACTGAGAGAGAACAAGGAAACTGAGGAAAGGATGGGAGAACTGCTGCAAGTGTTAGATTAGTAGAGAATAAAGAATGGGACCCTTCATTCATCCTGCCTGAGAATGTTACCGTCATGGAAAGGAAGGGAAGGAGAAGGTAACAAAATAATCTCTTTTTTTGATATAGTTTTATTCTAGTTTGACTATTTGTGAGTCCTCTTTATTCTGCACTGAAACAAGCAATTCTCTTTCCATTCAGAACATTACATCTGAGAACATTAAAAGGACCACAAGATTTATAACAATCTCTCTTCACAGGACAGCTCAGAGTTACTCACTTTTATCAGGCACTGAGATACATATTCCCCTGAGTCACTCACATTTGACTGTCTGAAGTCATAAAAGAAAATGCCACAGGAACACTTCCTGAGTGTTATTATACTAGGCTACAAGTACATTATTCATGAAGTATAAATCCTACGCTGTTATTAGCCTTTTTGTTTATTCTTACAAATCCCTTGTGTTATTATTGTGTAGAATCATATGAGAACAACTCATCTAAATGTTAATGAAATAATCATGCCACGAAAAGTACGTATAATGTGATGAATACTTGTACAGTCTCCATGAAATCTACTGAGTCATTAGGTTATAGCTGGGTTTGCTTGGTTAAGACTGGAATCAGGGTTGAGCACATTTGGCTTCTGTAGACCAAGATGACGAAACACTAAAAGATCTTTTGTTCCTTAAAGTCAACTGTTTTCTCTCACACACTGCCTTCCTCCTCCCTCTCTCCCCCTGCAATTCCTTGAAACCCCTCTCCATTCAATCTCTATCTGGAATATGCCACTCATGCCTCTGAGGCATGACCATCTTACCCATCCATTTCTTCTCCCTATCCCTCAACTGTGTTTGTCAGGAACATCAATCAATCAGAAACTTGAGTTAAACTGTATTGAGAGGACATGCAGAGGTTAAATGCTGCAATATGCTTGAAAAGTAATGGGTGACATATGCTTTGGAGTATTTATTTGAAGAGTTTATTGAAGTATTATTTGAAGTGATGTAGTTGACAGTCTCTCCATTTCAGCCATCTGTAATTAGCTTTCTATGCTCTTCAATTTTTAATTGTCTATTTTTCTTTTGTTTTGTTTTGGTTTTTTTTTTTTCATTCAAAAATGTCATGTGAACATTCCCTGAAGTTTTGGAAGTTTTGAACAAATATATATTTGCAATACATATGCTTAGAGAAAGAGGTGGTGAGTAAATGGCCTTGAAACCTCCATTAATAGCAATGCACTGAAAAGTCTTAACATAAACATGCAGTTAAAATACATACACACAAATTTACTATGATGTGCATTCTAGAAAGCACCTGTGGCTACAGACATTGACAGATTTTTCCCAAAAAGCAGCAGCATATTACAGTAAATATGTGTGCTACATGATGGTGTATTTTTATCATCTTCTATAGGGAGAGTATGTTATAAATACTAAGAATGTCTAGAATGTTTACTGGATTTAAAAATAGAGAAGAAAGTGCATGATGTTTAGCTGAACAGCAAAAACGCATATTGAAACCGAACAAGAAAATAAACAATGTATCTGAAGTGGTTTTACTTTACAGTATAACCAAACAAGGCTTTCTGGTAATTCTGAGATTTTGTCAGCTTTCTAGATTTTTTCAAATGTCTGATTATTTTGGAACTGTAACAAAATACCAGTTCCCTTATAGTTACAGTTGAGGACTTCTATTTAAAGATTTTCTAACCACTCCCACTCCTGCTTAGACTTTTGTAATTTTGGGTGCTGCATGTTATTTAGAAAAGGTTATTTTTCTATATTTGTGAAGACTTGACTTTCCTCAGAGAGGTAGTCTTTTCATAAAACAACATATCTTAACATTGAGGTGAAGTCCCCAGACTTTTCACTCATCCTTCTTCCTAGAATAATCTGCTACTGTCTCTCCTGACAACACAGAATTCTGCAGATTCAGTAACATGCAAGTCTGTTGAGAAACTATGTGAGCCTGTGTTTTGGTGTGTGGCTCACACACATGGTCATGCATCTGTGTAAAGTTCCTTGTGTAGTTGTGATTGAACTCTTAATGATTTTATTCAATTCAAATGGCATTTAAGCCACTCTACCTTTCCTTTGTGAATGAAAGTTTGAGCTTCCAAATTCTGGGATTTTTTTGTATTATCTGGACATCTGTGAGAGCATGAGATGGCCGCTCTTCTACAGATATGCCAGATCTATCATCTCCATTCCTTCGGTTAATCCAGATAAGTTTAGAAAAGAGCTACTAGACAGATTTTGAGAATTAAGCATCGACATCTACAAACAATAAATGAGGCCACAGACCAAGTATGAGTATCATCAGCTTTTATTTGGTTGGGCTGGGGAATGCAACTACTGGGAACATGTTTTAATGGAGATACAGGAACTGTGCAACTGTCCGTAAATTGCTGTCTGTGGTGTAATGTGTAAAGCAGCAGAGGGTGCCAGAAAGCAACAAGTTGTGGCTTCCATTATAATTAAAGAAAAAGAAAGAGATGGTAACTTGCAATGTTAGCATGGAACAGTGCTTGCATTGTGAATTGAGCTGCAGAAGGCAAGAAAGAAGACACACTTCTTGTAAAGCACTTACATTTGCTTAAAATTAAAATAAACACTATCCAACAAGTGGTCAAGCTTTTGGAGGTACTGTGTGGTACATTATGCTTAGGTGACAGTGCTGGTCACTGAATCTTCTTTTAGCAGCTGTACATACCTGGTATTTCAAAGCTTGGTCTTACAGCAAAGAGGCTGCAAAACATGAGGATAATAAAGTAACATAGACTGTCCTAAAAATCTAGTGTGTTACTTACAAACTAATGTGGCAACAAAAACTAACCCGTCTTAGTACATTTAAAATTATGACATACATTAAAAAGACTTGATAACTTTGCCCTGCTCTCCTGTTAGAAACTAAAGTATCAAAAATGTGGTACCTCAAAATTTTGAGTTTTTTTCAGCAGTATGACATTATTTCCAGAATATAATACAATTACAATGTTAGAAAAGGAAGAGAAAGAATGAAAGTAGGTGCATACTGAAAATACTATGATCTGTCCAGATGTATTTTCTCACTCTGCCCTTGATCTTTGCTGGAACAGAAGCTGCCTACATCTGCTGCAGCTTAGAGTAAGCCTGTTTCATGGATAGAATGCCAAATTTGCTTAATTTTACAGTGTCTTTTACATCTCACCATTTTGGAGTTCCTTGACTTCTATGCACACTAACCACCTAACCTTGCTCTTCTATTTGCCAGTAATTATACTCAAAGAACAAACTCCTCTTTGAACACTGCTGCAAACCCCTTCCACTTAAAGCCTCCACTTAGCCCAAAGTGCTAGTGCTGGCACATGTGACTAGCACACAGCAGTGGTCCATCAGGTCAATATTCCCTCTCTGAGCATGACAATGTGAGGGGTGACTTAAAAAGGGCAAGTGACCCTGGAATTTTTTTTCATAATTTTCCTCCTCTTACCCCAATAGTTAAAGTTACTGTGTTAGGGTGTTAGAGTGTACTTCTTTGCCTGCTTTTTGTGGTTGTGTTCACCATATATTCCATGAAATGTCAAAATTAAATATGCTGTATTTCTCAGAAAAAATCTTGTGTCCCCTAAAATCCTGTACATAGCTATTTGACCAGGTGGAGAGCAGTCATGTTTTATTTCAATCATTGAAATTACTGCTCTACCAGCTTTCTGCTGTCAAGAGGCCATGGATCTGACCACTCTGAAGTGGCACGAGATACCATGAGCCAGCTGAAATTCTGTGTTAGTAAAGATTTTGATGATATTGAACTGGACTTAAATACTGATGTTAACTCTGAATACAAACTCTATTACAGCTGGTGACCCTATTATAGGCAATGCTATTAAGGTACACAAGACTAAATTGCTTAAATTAACTGTAGAACAAGCAAGTTATCACAAAGACTGTTTATTTCAACAGCATTAAGTAATCCCTTTTCATGTAAAGGCTTTTGATCAGGCTAGTTAAAATATTAACACAATCTTCTTTTATTTTTTTAATGTAACTTGTCTATTTAAATCCACTGTGACCTGAAACTTAATACCCAAATAGTTAGAATACAGTACAACCATTTTTATTTCATCAGAAATAAATGGTATAAATGTAAGTATAGTAATCCATTTGGCAGTTTTCTGTTGTGCAGGAATTATTTAAAACACTCCTAGTCTGAAGTCTGCTGACCGTATGATCAACAGATGACCATATGACATAAATCAGAGCTATACTTATTTTAAGTTGAACTTATTTTAAGTTGGCCCAGTGTCTGGATATGAATTAGTCTGGCAGGGTTCAGTTTCAGAGGCAGTCCAAGATACTTTTTTGTTGTTGTTGGGATTGGTTGAATTCAATCTCACAAACTGATCACAAATATTTTTTGCCTTTTTGATAGTTTATAACAACTTAAAGCATTTGCTTACCTATGCAGTTCCCAGCAACTCTTTCAGGTGGCATCCAGACCATCACCAAACCAGCAAAGTTGTAAAAGGTCAATCTAAACAGTCTTCCTGAAATAGAAATATATTTGTATTTTAGCTTGTAGCTTTTGGCAGTCTTTAATTCTATAACAATTAGATTATACTTTGTTTAGGCTTGTATTTTCATCTAATTAGAACTTTCTTTAAATTATTCATACCCTTTGATTCTTCAGAGTGTCTTTAGAATTACAGTGAGAGTGTACAAATGGCATTTTTCGTTTGGGGAAAAAAATACCACAAACATTTTCTTTGTCCCTTGGTTTCCACACTTGAGAACTGAGACCTATGTGCATGTAATAGTTTATATATTTTTTTTTAATTTTGCATAAATAATAGTTCATGAAATTAGGTAGTTATAGTCTTCTGCATTCTAACTGTACACATAATTAGCTAACCATAACATACCAGCCTTGTGAGCTGTTTTGCCTGTCATACAGATTTTCTCAGTAATTCCTCCCAATAACAGCGTTAAATTAGGTGTTTGTTGTCTTTCTTTCGGTAAAAACTCTTACTTAGTTCATGGACAGATCAGCAGTAACACTCCAGAGTAAACATATGTGCAAGGGTGTTTTCATAGTTCTTGTATATATAAAGTTTCTATTTGGATTTCTTGGCATAAACAGTTTCTAAAGATTTATATTGTTGCATCATATAAATGAATGTATTTGAAGATATGTGCCCCCTTCAAAGCCCAGTAAATGCTTTTCTTTTTCAAGTAATACTGGCAGTATTTTGGAACTTTAAAGCACTTGGATAACTATTTAAAACATTGTTTCCTCCTACACTTTACACTTCATTGGCTACAACTGGAAGTGACACTTCATTGGCTACAACTGGAAGTGAAGTGACAACAAGCAGTAAGTTCTTGTTAAGGCTTCATTTTATAGGCTTGAGCACTTCTGATGTTTCTCTTGTAGCATTTGGCTGAGAAATCAAGAGAAAAATCTGACCCTCTTGAGCTTATGAGCAGATATCCCACTGCCTTCTGTGGTTCCAGGTGCTTTTATTTTCCTTGACTGAGAATCTAGACACCAGATCTTGTGAAAATGTGGAAAATTCTTCCCACAGTTATGACAGAGGGGCAGAGATGGGCAAGCATGACAGCTGTTTAGAAGCCTGGCATGAAAACATGCACAGTATGGCCTGATATTCCTATGTATATTATGCTAAACATGGTTTAAAATGCAATGCTCAGGTACACGAACGAAAGTGAAAGCCTGAATATGAGTATCCCTATGGTATTTAAAGATATCTGGTTAATCTGAATGGTTTTAATAACCTGTGACATCAATTCATCATCAGTTTTGTTTGTTTTTTTCTTTTGGCTTAAGTAAATTTGAGTCAGTAATATGCAAACTAAACATAAAGGAAAACTAGTAACTTATGTTTTCTCATGCGTATATCTTCCCAAAGACATAAAGTTCCAACTGAAGGACAAGCCACTTAACTTTAGTCCTACAGAAATCTCTGGGCTGTACTTTTAGAGGTTGCTAATAACAAGTATTTTTTATTACTTTTCATTTGATTAACACAATGTTCTATAAATACTATATGTTTTATAAATTCTATAAATATTTCCAGGGTAATATGAAAAATATATCTATTTTAAAAAAAATAAGAATGTTTATAAAATCAAAAGGTCAGATGAAGAGGAGCAAACTGCATCTCTCCTGCACAAGCTGTAGCATTATGACTTCTGATGCAGTCAAGACGGAAGGTTCAAAAAGCATTACATGCATATGGATGGATTCCAATTGCAAAGTTCAAGAGATGAAGAGAAATGCCTCATAGTTGACCTGTTTACTTATTTTTTAAATGATTAATTCCATCACTGGTTGTATTGCCCTTTTTTCTAAAAGCTGCTTTTTGAGTGATGTAAATGAAGTTGCTGTGTACTAAATAGTGGTGAAGGAGAGAACTGGAATGCTTTCAAGGGTTTAATTAAATTTAGTAAATGAACACTCTGTTGTAGACTTTCTTTTGACCTAATGGAGAGAAACTCCTCTGTTTTAAAGAAGCGTGCATTTTCACATTGCCCTCCAATTTTCAGAAATTGCCAAGTTCCATAAATATTTAGACACTGGTACCTTGCTGACTCAGAAGTGTTGCATAACTAAAAAAAAAATATTGTAGACAGACTCACTAAAGTGGAGCATTGCTTTAAGAAATACTGTGTTTAAACAGACTTCTTTTTATTATTGCCTTAAAAAGGTCCTCCAAGGGTGGTATTTATCTTCAATTTTGTGTTCTTAGTGCATGTGTAGGGCTCTTTCATGGTGGTGATGGCCTCAGGCCTGTGGAGATGAGAGCCCTGAAGTAGTAAGCAACTTTCAGATGCTGGAAAAGAAGTTTTGTCTGGTCTTTTCTTTTGATCCATACTGCTGAGCAGTCATATTTTTGCTTTCTAAGAAATTTCTGCAAGATGTTGAAATACATCGATGGTTTTCTGAATTCATATCCAACACTATATTCCAAACAAAAATCCAACACTTTCTTCTCACAATTTATATTATAGCAGTACAAAAGCATTTCAAAAATTGCCATTTTCGTATTTTGTGCTTTACAATGTCTGCTACAGAGACTACTGTATAAAAATGGGGAGAGCAAATGCAGGCAAGTTACAGAAAGCAGAGTGAAGATGAGAAGCAAGCTCACACTATTATATAATGATCAGAGTAAAATTTTGCATTCTTCTCTTATGTGGTGGGGGTTTTTTTGGTGCTTGTGGATAGAGTTTTTTTGATTTTATATGAAAAAGACCAGCAGATGTTTATAATTATCTGTTTGGCTATCTAAAAATTGTTGTTAGGATTCATTGTTTTTATTTAGAATAACTAAATTATTCATTAACTTGCTGATGTGTACAAACAGGAAAAAAAGCCAAAAGCCATTGCAGAAATTATCTTGCATTCATCCTAAGCTTTCCAAGCACCAAGTGAGGGGCTAGGTGAAAAATCTGCGACACCAATTGTCGCTTTTATGTTCCTGACAGGGCCGACAGCAATTCATGACAGAAGGGATCCAATTCCCACTGCAGCATTTTCTTAAAAACAATACACACCCCAGATCATACTTTGACCTCAGCAGTGACCTCATACATTCTTTTATCAGCAGGTCAGTACATATGCCTGTTGAATTTTCCAAGTACTTGAGAAGTTAATTTGCTTTCAAATTTCTGGGTTTACTGGTCATATTTTGTGTTTGGACTGCATGTTGGAAGAATTTGAAGTGTGTGTTCCTTAATATCTGTTGGAAAAGGAAGTGGAAGGTATTTCAGTTTTAAATAACACTCTTTTTTTTCCTCAAAAAACCCCAAATAATTATACAACTCCAGCATCATTTCCTAAAAATTTTTGCCTGGGAGGCCTTCTACATACCAGTAGTTATTATTCTCTAAGGTAAAATTCTCCCCAAATGCCTCCAGTAAATCAGTTTTTAATTTGCATGTATAGTCTCTTATTGCAAAGTCAATGCTTAGTTTGGGACATTGTTTTGGAATGAAGTTACGTGGTTTACTGATAGATATTTTTATTAAATGCTCCTTAAATTATTCTATTGCAAATAATGAGGAGATTGGAAGAAAACAGTTAAATTGAGTGTGTCTGCATGTCAGTGTATTCTGCTTAACCCCCTGAAAATATATCATAATTTTGATAGAAATATGGAATGTGCCTAGATCTGGGCTACATGCAACAGCAAGTCAGCAGAATGCACTAAGTATCTCCCAGCAGGACTGTTAACACCTGTTTGTCTGGGTGGGTTTTCTAATTTACACCACCCATGGAAACTTGACATTGCCTTCCAGTGTAGTCACAAAAAGTTATTTTAATAAACTGCCATGGTAAGAGCTTGTGGGAAATAAATTACCAGAAAATAAATAATGTGATTTTTGAGAGCTTGTTTATCTCCCCATTTTTCCCTTTTTTCATATTTCTCCTATCTACAAGGGGAGCTGAGAATTTATGGCAAATTTCACTCAGTCTCAGTAGTCTGTGGCTAAGGGAACTGTGCAACATGCAGCCGTGTTGCATAACTTCTTCCACTGCATCTTCCACTGCAAGAAACTGCAAGTTTGAAACTAAAGAGCCTCCTCAGAAGAGTCATTATAAGTTTTGCATTACTCTGAGGTACATTTCTTCCCATTGCATTTACTTTCAGACTTGGAAGAATTTGTATGTATTCTCTGCTCTACAAAGTGTCTTTAGTATGTAATACTAGTAAAAAAAAATTTTTATTACATAATAATATTATGTACACTTTCTTAACAAGGAATCTTGATGGAAATATACAACTTTAAGACAGTCTTACTCAATAATAAAAATCTGTAATTAATTTAGCAGGAACACGTTTATATGTTAAGAAGCACATACAACTTTAAATATGCAAGAGACAAAAAAACAGATGGCTTTCTTTTGGTTGTGTTAAACTAGTTAACCTGCACAATATATATATATAAAATAACCAGCCTGCTTGTTATAGTTCAGTTATAATACTTGCAAGGTGAGCCCATATGAGTCGATTTACAGTGTAGTGAAAATGCTGTGAGAGTTTTGCAAGTAAAATTTCATGACAGTCTTTCACACAAAACAGGTAAATCAACAATGGTGTCAAATGCAATGGAGCACATGGCATAGAAGGTGCTTCTTATAATAATTGAGGTTACTGATTTGTACTTGTACAAATAATTAAAATTAATCTTACCGTATGTTATAACATTATAATCATAATTGCTTACTTTTTATTGGTTAGATACATTTTATTCCACAGGACATGTACAATTATGAAGGCATTAGGGATTTTTTATATTTTAATTGCATTACCAGTTGCAAGTTTTTCTAAAGACTTGAGCAGTGCAGGTGGGCTGAACATCTGTTTTATGGTGAAGAACAGGGGATTCTCACTATTGAATATTAAGTGATCATTTAAGAATTCCCTAGACTCCCAAACAGTGTTGAATGTGTTGGCATTTGAAGAATGGATGGGCAGGAAGACATTGGACTGGGTAATCCATTTTGGTATACCAATTTAAATCTGGATGGTGCTTTTGACCTATTCAGTTGAACCTCCTTGGAGGAAGTCAGCTACCAAAAATGTATTTCTGGGCCCAATATTCAGCCTTAGATAGTCATAGTGCATATAGGTATGTATAAAGCAAGCATGCTCATAAGTAAAATAGCAGGCAGTGTATTCAGTTATCACTGAAATGGAGAAAGTTCTTGACTTGTGTAATTTTCATTTTTTTGGTGAAGGAAGTATTTAACCTGTGCCCATTTGTACATAGTGAAAAGAGCTAAATATCCACCTGCCTGGTTTATGAAGTCAGGTTAAATAATCTGAATGTTAAAACTGAGGATAAAAACATGACACTATAGAACACCTAGCATTTTCTATTAATATTTCTAGCTTGTAACTTTTTAGCTCTTTGCTCTAAGGACTGGCAGAACATGAATACAAACTAGTGAAACTGGCTGGGAAGAAAACCCGTAAGTAAATAAATCACAAGGCAAACAAAAACTCTGGGTGTTTCCCATGCGACAAGTGAGTTATCAGCAAGTCCCAATGTGTGGGATGGATGGATGAGTCACTTAAGAACAGAAAGTGAAATAAACTTGTCCTTTGAAACCTCTGAGAACACCTTTGGGCATAGCAGGCCAAAGTCTGTTTAGGTAGTGTGTGTGTGAGGATTAACCATGTATCTGTGAGAGGGTACATGACCAATTCTCATACTGCTATTAGACAAGGGAAAATCAGAGTTTACGCCATTTCCACCTTGAAATACTTTTCAGCTTATCCCAGAACATTCTGTATAGCTAAATCTACATGGAGAGCTTAGTTCTCTTAACCAACTCCAACATGTGCATCAAAAATGCTTTCATTCACTCATGAAGTCATCGTTGTTGCTTGCCTGAACCTCAAAAGCTTGTGTGTCTCCTTCCATGACTGATTCCTGTTAAAATCAGACAAATAGTATTTGCTTTTGCATTTTAAAATTTTTATTAATTAAAACATGTGAATTGTAAATATTTAGAGTCCAGGTTGCCACCTGTAAGGCCTGAATTTTATTTTTATTTGATTTTGATTGTACTACTGCTGCAGAACTTGAAAGAGAAGGAGCTTTGTAACTGTCATAATGTATTTTCTAATTCTGCGTTCATTTACATCCATTGATCTCCACAAACTGTGTTAGTGATAAATATCCGTGAAAAAGGAAGAGTCAAATGCATGTCTCTCAACTCAGGTTAATACACTGGAGACAGAAACCTTGCTGGTAAAGTGTGTTTGAAATACAGTTATGGTAACACAAACTATCCTGTGCCATAATACCAATCTCAAAGGAGTACTATTTAATATCTGCAATTAAAAAGAAAAAAAAACACCAAATACTGAAGAGTTGATATGGAGTTTCTGTGCTCTGGAAAGTATGTGTTGAAACTAACACAGATTCTCTGGATTTCTGTGGAGTACTATTTCCATGAATGTCCTTAATCCACCATTAGCAGCATTAGAAAATTTCTACAGGGAAAATCCTTTACCAGATTGTATCTGGGGATTGGATCACCAATCAGAGTATCAAAACACACACACAGAACTATGGAAGATAGAGCTGAATGAAGTGCTAACAGAAATTATTGTTTTACTTTTCCTGTCAAAATAATCAAGAGTATTTAAGGGCATATATGTGTATAAAAACTATGAGGTAATAATGTGTCGTTTTTATAAAGATGTCCCATTCTTCAGGAAGAATCCAGCTTAAAGTAGGTCAACAGTAACTAACTTGTGTACGTGTCTATGTGTTCTTGTAAACTATATTGTCGTAAATTTAATAAAAGAGATTTAGTCAAAACAAGATATTTTTCAGAGCTTCTTATACACACACAAAAACATAATGCTGTGTTAGTCATCATTATTTGTCTTCTGAGATACCACAATTAAATTTATTTTTGGAAGTGAAGAAAGTGTTGTCTGTCAGACAAAGGAGATGAAAGCTAATCTTGGTAACAGCAAAAATAATAGGAATAAATAGACATATTCTATATGTTGAGTCAGTGGTAACTAAATCTGACAAAGAAGTTCTTCCTGTAAGTCTGCTAACTGCTGGGTATTAAGTACTACTGTTTATCTACACAGAAGCCCCCAGTCTGGCTTAGTGATTTATTTCTGTCAGTAAAATTTCAAATAGCTTTCAGTCAAAAGCAGATTACCCACAACTATGCAATGTAATATGTGACAGCATATTTGCAATGTATCTTCTTTGTGTGCCACCTAATCTACTAATATTACCAGAGTTGTGACATTTCTGCTTATTTGTACGTCATATGGACTGTATCCCCTTAAATGTCAGTGTAAAAATATCTTGAAGATCACTAATATTTATGGTGTTAAGTATTTCAGGTGCTTTCTTCATGGTGCTGTATAAATACTATTAAGAGGATCAGATTTATGGAAAGAGCTTAATATATTGTAAGTATCACCCATTAGGCTTAATTTAAAAAGCATCAAATGGTGTTATCTACCTGATGATGCCAACAAATTAATTCCTAAATTATCATCCTCTGAGCTGAGTTTATCTTCACCCATAATGCTGGAGCTACATTTCAGAATTTGATGTACTATTCTTGAGTTTTGATAAGGAAGTGATTAGATTTCAGAATTAGGTTTCTGTTACCTCTGAAAAGCAATCTCATGTAGTGTAAATTGACTTTCAACATGGTTAATTGAATAGCTGAGTGGCAATTATCTATTTAGAAATGAAGGTTTATTATATCATTAATTCTTTATCCTATTTATAGTTATGGTTTTTAATATTGCAGGTCTGCTATTCAATGTGCTGCACTTATTCCAGTCTTTTGAATCTTTAATATAAAATAAGAGCCTTAAAACAAAATAAAACTTGGAGATTAATAGTGGTGGAGAACTGTATCACCAGCAGTCTGATCTTGGCAACATGTACCTGTACAATCAAATTTGAAAATTTGAGACACTCTTCTCTGTCTTGGTATATAAGATTTGGAGTCAATCTGTACATCCTGAATTCTATATTGTAATGAGCGATATCTTCTGCTACAACACTTTGTAGTTGTGATGATACTATTTGCTATAATGGTTAACATAATCTGTGCTATAAACTAGTTATTTTTGCAAGCAAAATTCACTGCAAAATTGTGGTTGTATGTAAGATACAAAATGTGTCTGGTGTTTATGTTGTGTTACACCACAAAATCTTCAGCCATTGGTATACAAGCGGGTAGAATTTTACACATATAGTGTCAGCTCTAGGAGTTTACCCCAGCATATAATAACCTCATCACTAATTACTTATATAACCATGGACTTGAGGAATACATGTTACTCTTAATTGAAACAGTACTGGAAGCTGCTTGAAATCTATTAGAACTTTTGTAACTGCAAAATTACTCTCATCTGTGAGTGAGTTTGAAGAAAAAGTGTTTGGGGCTGAATGGATTTTGAGTTCAAAGAATAACTGTGGTTTGCCAGGGCAACAAGTAGGTAATTAAAGCAATATTTAGAGACACACTGAAAATTTCAAAATGGGACAACTTTAAGGCTAACTTTTTCTAGACTGGAGAGGAAGGAAAGTGAAAATAACCCAAGAATGTATTAATGTATGTCTCATCGAATCCCCTAACAGTTTCTGAGAGTTGTATGCTAGCTGCAATTATTATCAGAAAACTGACTGCAGAAGTTGTTTTCTGACATTTTCAGTGTATTATGTGGTTGTGAGTTGCCACACCAAACTTGCTCAATTCACAAGTCAAAACAAGACTTTATTATAAGACTAACAGTGCAACCCCAGTCTATTGTCTGAAAGTTGGCCACTGCTATTGCTTCATACACCCCTACCAAAAGGGTGACACTGCATCCAGTGCTTCTGTTACAGTTCTCTTGGTGAACTCTGAAGCAAAACATAACTTGCTTTGTAGTTTTGCAGCATATTGAGTCATTGGTGTTAGTGGTAATGATTAGCTTTTTCTGAGAGTTTGAGACATGACTTCAAAGACACATGCTGTAAAAGTAGACAATAACCAGGTACTATTTCTATAGAACATTTTTCAACTTAAATGTATGTGAATGTTTATGTATTAAACTTATTATTTACTAGGTATTCAGTATTGCAGGTAGATATTGAGATGTTTTCACATTAGGGCTTAAATGTTCTCCAGTAAACAAGGTTTTGTTATGTCTGTGGTCTCCTGAACTACTGCAGATGGAACATGCCCATTATGAAAAATTACTTGATTAAACTAGAATATGTGTTAGGAAATATCGTTCCAGTTATTTGGAGATGGATGCTACTGATGTACTGTACTGATTTTTCTGTCTTTTTTTTTCCTTTTTTTTCCCCTACCTTTTGCTTGCAGTACTAATTTATAGAGCAGAACTTCCCATCTTTGAAGTAATTGATACTGCGTTATGGTTGATTTGAAAGTTCAAAACCACAATGAGTTATACAGCTAATATAAAAACAAATCTTCATGTCTTTTAAATTCTTCAGGGCAGAAAAATTTCCATTCAAAATTTTTTCTTCTGTAGTTGACATTGTTTAAAGGTCGAGTAGAAATATTCTTCATGTGCGCCATTTTTTTGACTGATACGGGGGTTAGTTGGAGGTCAGGGCTGAGCCAAGACAATGCCTTGCTGCTGCCACCAGGAGTGGCACCATCTGCCTGTCCCTCCTTGCCACCTCCTCTTTCCTCTCCCAAACCACGCTTTACTCAGGCTGGGACACACCCTCCCTGCTGCTGACTCCTGTGCTTATGTGACTGCACGGGGAACTGGAATGACTGAAATCCCTTTGCCTTTTTGCTGGGCAAGTTTTCTTTGCGGAGCCAGCTCCTGGTGTGCTCAGAGAAGCGCTGAAGCCCAGCAGCAGCAGGGCCCCACACCTGGGAGGAAGAGGTGAGGAAGAAACAGGTCTTCCTATTTTAGCACAGCCAACTTGCAACTGAATTAGCTGTGTCACATCTCTATGTCTTAACAAAATGACCTAGTTTTTTTTTTTTTTTTTCATGCTGTAGAATTACATAAACATTTAAGAAAAAGACAGAGTTAATGCCTGGGTTTCTGCAGTTACTGTGCTGGGCCAGAGCTGGAGTAATCACATTGATTGTGGGATGGTTATTCCATATTCAAAGCTGTGAAAATTAGTGACACCCACCAAACTAATTTATGACAACTTAATGGTAAACCCCAATTTTTCAGTAACTTTCATTTGTTTAACTGCAGACTTTGTGTTTTGGTTTATTTTTGTGATTGATTCGGTAAAGAAATTATTTACCATTCCCTATAAGTGTTTAGCATGCCCTTGAAATCAAGGTTTGAAAAGACTTCTTAAAAATGTGTTTACTAATGTTTTGGCATTTATTGTCCTTGAAGAGCATATCTAAATATTTTGCAGGTATTTATGAATCTATACATTTATACCTGTGGACCAAGACAATATGTGAATTCATAATATATATTTCTAGGGTCAGTAGTAAAAATAATATTTATATCCTTTCAGCTACTACCATTTCCAGAGAATAGTAGCAGAACTCCAATAAGATGACAGTAGTTAAACACTCTCAGAGGGGAGAAAAGATACTGCCAAGGATCAAGTAGCTTTCATTCAAGGAATGAATTTACCCCTTATATTTTGATGGTTGAAAACCATTGATATGTGACATAGTAAAATGTGCAAACATTCAAATAAAATTAACTGCATGGATTTGAGCTACTTCAGGCTTATGTTTTTAGTGTTGAATGTTCTTTTATTTATTTTTAATGTTCTCCAATTAAAATAGGTATTTAAAATCTATTGTTAAAATTTTGGTTTATTTTGGTGGTTCCAATTGCCTTGAAAAAAAGTCCATCAACCTAAAAAATGTATTTTAAAATCAAATATGTTGAAGGCACTTGACATAGAACACCTCTATATACATAATTTTTCTGTTTTCATGGCAACAAATTTATAGATAAAGGTAGTAGGTTTTGCATTTACAGGTGATTATACCTTCATAGGTCCTGGAAGGACTGGGGTAATCAGCTGAAGATGATGACTCAAGAGAATCTTTTGGAACATCCCATCTCCCCCCTCTGTTAGAAATAAACTCGTGAAAGCAGTCAAATGAATTCTGTGATTATTCATTTTAGGGACAGGAGTTTTATTCTTTTATTGATCTACATTTAAGCTACATTTTTGTATCTAAAGCTCTCTGTGATAACTGTAGGTTTCTTCTAAATCACCAAGAGAAGACAGCACCATGTTCTTTACTAAAAAAGAACTCTTCTGAGGAGCATAAACATTAAATAAATTTAAATTATTTAGCGTAAGATTTGAATGAAAGAAATTAGAGAAACAACCACTAATAAGAGTGATATCATTTTCCCAGAATCCTACATCATCCCAAGAAACACATTTGCTAACACATTTGGAGGTTTTTGCTTACATTTTTTAGTAAACTCAGCTGCTCACATCTCCAGGCATATACTCAGTGTTTAATTCTCTATGGATGCTTTCATTACTGCTTGTTTGTAGCATATAAAATCTAGTTTTATGTTAACTAGGTGGGTTGCTGAGTTGCTAGCATACCATTCTGGATCGGGCATTTGTGAATTGTTTGTAAGCACCAAAGCGGACAATGAAAGCTTTATATCAATTCCCCAATTAGCAGTAATCATTCTTGCTAAACTTTTGGTAAAGAGCTGTAGTATGCAATGAATGTAAAGTATTCATTCCTGGGCAGTTTCTTTTTTTTTCCCCTCCCTCTCCCTACATTTCTACATTTTGTCAAATAGTCTTATGCTGTTTGTTATTTCTATTCATATTGCAGATTGAGAATGTTGATGTCTGCCTTAGCTTTCTGGCAGCCAGAGGCGTAAATGTCCAAGGTCTTTCTGCAGAAGGTAAGAGAAACAAATCATCAGAACAAATAATAGGATTTTCTTCTGAAAACTAAATTTCTTAAAAATAATTTGCACCTAAATACCAACCCCCAGCTGTCTTGAACAGGATGCAAATACAGATTAGTGATAGCAAGTGAGAAAGTTTCCTTTTAATTTTCCCTTGAAATTGGACCAAGAAATTCAGTGTTTATGAAGCTTGAGACAATGTTTTAAAACAATATTTTTCAATAATATTAATCTTTTCATGTTACTTCCACAGTATTAGATAGGCACAGAGTTTCCCGAGCATACTTTTTAACTTGTTCATATATTTGATTCAAAACAACAAACAAGAATATGAGGTTCTTGCTCAGTTAAGTAAACCCTATTTATTTCAGCAAATTTATGATTAGTAGTAATGCTGTCCATATGAGTCTGGAAATTATAGTATTCCTTTGATGTCAACTATTAAGTGAAAGAGTGAATGATTTTGCTGCTTCTGTTATTCTGCTGTATTAGTCACCTCAAGTGATTGTGTAACATGGTTGCAACAAATTAATAAAAATAATAAACCAAAAACATTAAAAATATCTGTTGTCTTAATTATTATGTATTATTTGCCTTGTTCATGTAAGAGGCAAGTGAATTAATAAAATGTATGTAAGTCTTTGTCCTGTAGAAAATTAAACATTTCTGCAAGGTGCTGGGCACCTTCAAAATCCCTCTGACCTCTATGGCAGCTGAAGGTAACAGGTATTAATGAGATGCAACCCTGTATTTTTATTTTCCTTGTAGCACAACTAAAAGCTGGAAGGAAAAATACTTTTATTTCCAGAGATGCATTCTAGACGATTCACGGAGAAAAAACTTGGAATAGTAACAACTATTTGATTTTTAAATTAACTCAGAATTACTATCTTTCACCATCTGAAACTTTCTAGGACTTTAAAAGTGTGCCACAGCCATTATATATACTATGTATTCACTTTGATTGTCAAATTATAGAAAGCTCCTTACATGATTTAAGGGAACCTTTGTATATACTTGTAGATATCTTGTTACAAGAGAATACTGAAAGTTTGCATGTTGTCGTTTACCTCAAAGCTGTTTAGAACCTGAATTTCCTAGTGCAGCTTATTTTTACTTGCATATAAAATACCAATCAAATGTGTGAATAGCATGAATTTATTTTGTGAGAATGCTCATCATTTAATATCTTCATATGGTGCATGACACATTTTCTGTACTTTTTAAATCAAAATTCATATGCATTCTGTAATGCCTTTATTCATACCTTTGTTTTCCTTTGGAAAATGATTTTCACTGTTATAAGCTTCAATTGTGTAGCTTTAAATTCATATACTACTAAGAACAATAATGCTACATAGTGCTAAATGCAAGGATTGTGATTTAAAATGCTCATTATTCTTCAAAACCAAATTTTAACATTTAGTACTGAAGTAACATCAAAATTAATTCTCCAGTTATGCAGTTGGTCAGGAATCCGGTGTAAATCCACTAATATCTTTGTAACTATATTCTTCAAAGTACTACAGAAGTGTGATTCCCTTAAAAATACTGGTTTTAGTATGTATAATCTTGAATATTACAGTTTTTGGGTAGGAGAAGAAATTGAGTTTATTGTAATAAGCTTTGATAAATGTGTCTTGTTACTACTGGGTCATTTGTTAATGACCTGAAAGATTCTGGAAGCATAAACCATAAGCATAACAAGTTTTGAAGATTTCACAACCAGTTTCTGACCTCATTTTGACTCTTGAGCGAAGAGGTCTAGAAAAAAAGTAATTTTCAAATATTGACTGATGAATCTCTGCTTAAGAATTCAGTTGATAAATAATTAGCCAGTGGCTACAAAGAAACAATGCCCTAATTTTTCCTGCATGTCTTTAGTACACTTTAGAAGTTTCTGGATTTTTTGCTTGCTAGAAATCGTCTAACTTTGATTTATTTAAAAATAGGAAAGAAAAAGTCATTTATAACATCCTTCTCTAAAAATAGGAAAAAATACAGTTTAACACTAAAAGAGCAAAATTTTAAGATTAAAAAAAGTGAGTGGTATTTAACAAAGGATTCTTTTTCTGAGCATGAAGTGATGCAAAATCAGAAGAATAAATAAAATTTCCAGCATGGTGTTACATGCTGGAAATCTTCCTGAGTCAGAGCAGCATAAAATGGATAGTTATGTGTTTTTGTGGGTTTTTTTAGGATAATTTTAAATACAAACTTTCTGTGTTTCTTGATAATGATCTTCCTTGAAACCAACATGACTGCAGAAGTCATAGTTGCCAAAAAATGTAATCATTCTGGTAAAGTTCTGCAAATCTCTGATGGTCTCATTGGGAATCAAAGGTCCTGCAGTATTTTCACAGGGAAGGGGAGTAAAGTATGGCTGCTTAGAACAAATGTACATTTTGAAAAGTGTGTTCCAGTGTCCAGGATTGAATTTGCTTTTGAAGAACAGGTTGTGAGCATAAAAGCTCCAGTGTTTGCTGGCCTGTTAGTGTATGTACTAACATTTCATCTAATCCTATTGAAAGAAAATGAATATGGTTTAAAAGACAGGAAAATGACAGTAATTTTGTATAAATTTGGGATGAAAATTTACCTAAGAAATCTGTGTAACACACACACAGTTCAGTATCTTGATTTGCAGGGAAGGCAGAAAAATTGTGGTGGTGCGTGTTAGGTTACAAGTCTCTAGGTCTAATAAAAATCTTTCACAAGAAGGTCAGTGCCAAAGAAAATGAATATTGAGGTTATGAGAAGACCTATATGCTGCAGATAATTTCATTAAAGTCTCCTGAAGTTTCTTTTTTGACACTGAAATCCTTTGTCAGCAAAGAATAATGTTATCCTTTTAAAACCTTCATCTCAGGCTGTTGAAAGGCTAAGAAAGGAACGGGAGACACAGGGATGCTACTGTGGTTCACCAGAATTGTATTCAGGTAGCTGGTTTTGACTAATGTGAAAGCTGTAATTTTGAAGTCTTCATTACCAGTAACAGCAGTATAAAATAGAAAGCTATAAAATCATGGCATTTGAAAGTTCAAATCATGAGAATTACAGTAATGTTTTTTAAAAACAATTTTCCATTAATTTCCTTCTCTCATGTTCTTTGCACATCTGTATGAATGAATATTTGTTCACCAACAAGACTGTTACCATATAGTTTTTCCAATTTTTCCAGAACCCTTTATTACCAGTGTGCACAGAATTTGCCCCAAAAGTAAGAATAGTAATTTAAAGTCATGAGGATGAAAGGATGAATACCTAAGGCCAGACAGAATTGAGATTTTCCTGAATTAACTTCTTGTTAATTAGAATATTCATACTTTGTTGAGACAGGAGTATTCATTTCAGATTATGTATCTGATTTATGTTGGATATACTCTTGTTTGTGACCATGTAAATGACTCATCATGAGGGCTTTATAGAGGTGGTATTTATTGAAACACTGACACAAAAATAAACAAAAATGATAATAAAAAATAAAGTATCAGTGGTACCTAAAATGTCCCTGTTATTAGAGATAAATGAAGAGATATAAGACATAAACATATATAGCTATAGATATGTACAGAGATATTTTAGTATAAGACTGTTACAAAACGGAAGTCTAAACCCAAAGTGTTTTCACTTCTTTTTTATCTTTTTTTTTTTTAAATAGAAATAAGGAATGGAAATTTGAAAGCTATTTTAGGGCTGTTTTTCAGTTTGTCTCGGTACAAACAGCAACAACATCATCAGCAACAGTACTACCAGTCTTTGGTGGAGCTACAACAGCAAGTCCCTTCAACTCCAGCTGAAATCAGCCAGTCCAAAACACACCAAGATATGCAGTCAAGGTAGGTTAAAAACTTAGTTTTTTCAGGTGTAAAATATTTTTATTTTTCTGTTCAAAAAGGAAAAATATTTGTGTGAAAAGTAGGCCACTTGCATTTTCTTTTTTTACTTTTTTCTAACTATTTTCACAGTGGATTCAATGAGTTTGTTTGCTAGTAAGCCTGTATTTCTTGGGAGTCAAGCTAGAGCAAGAGCAGAGAATATTCCCAATTAAATTTAGTTCCAATTTTGATTAATTGTAAGCCTTTCTTTTACTTTATTGTTGATTTTCCTGCCCATTGCACAATAAGAGACAGCTAGCACACCATGTGGTTAGTATACTGGTTACTTTTGTGTTTTCTTCACATACCCAGTTCCACATGTAAATGAACAGTTTCCTGGGATTAGCAAAATATGTGGGGAAAAGGCACAATTAATACTTTCATTTGTTATAAACTCTTTTTATCCCCACATGTTCTGGTTTTTGAGGGCCTAATTCTAATTTAATTCTTTTAAAAATGGAAAAGAAATAGCCTTAATCTACTCGTTTAAGTGGCCACCTTTTTTTTATAAAGAAAGCAAAGCATTCAGTAGAATCGTTAATTGTTGAATTACATTGCTTTCAGACTGCCTCTGAAAACATATTTTCAGAAGATAGTTGCTTAAAGGCCACTACAGAAAAATCAGTTTGAAATACGAATATCTATTTAAATGGAAAGAGTACTAACAATGTATATTTTATTGGGGAGGTTAAAAAAAAATCCATACAGATCTAGTACCATGTCAGCTGTAGATCTTAATGAAGAGTTCTGTGTATTGCTTGGTTGGGTTTAGTATGTGTTCCATTTTTTATATCCTTGTTTAAAATGTTTTTGCATTGTATGTCTACAATGTGGTAAATCAATGATTTATGTTGGAGTAAAAGTATCAGACTAAGATATTGAGGTGTCCATTCATATATAAATTACAGTTTCATGTTTATAATAAACATATTTCTTCTTCAATTGACCAAACTTTTAACACTTTAGCCTGATGGAAATTTATGTCTTGGAACTACAGATGTTTTAAAAATATGTTTTGGAGGAAAGTGTTGCTGATAGCATTCTAATTATCTCATTTGATGCAAAAATTAAGATATGCTTGTGTTTGCCTTGGGCATTACAAAGTGAAATGCTTTTATTTTCTCTGCTACTGAAAATTAATGTCATTGAATGCTTTCTCTGTGAAGTTTACTATTAACATATAATCTAGGAAATTATGGTGTGGTCCTAGAAGAGCCTGACCATTCTCAACATTTTCAAAGGTTGAATTTCTGCTTTATGAAGGGTATTTCGTACTGCATAAGAGGCAATAACACCTTGTTATTCAGGAATTCAGTGATCACTGCTTTAGTCAGTGGAATTTAGAGCTTAGCTTCCTGTAAATACCTTTGGTTACTTTTTTTTTTGTTTATAATTTAGTAAAAGAATGGCAACATTTCCTGATTTTATAATTTACCCATGGTGAATTTTAATAACAAAAATAGTGACAGTGTTCCTTTATACATCATCACTATTGCAAATGTTTGTCCAAAAAAGCCTGGATAAAGCAGGTTTTCTACTATTTGGATGACAGTGATTGTACATGGTAGGCAAAGAGGTGATGAATCTTTTATTAAGCTTTTCATTATAATTTCCCGAGGTCTTGTGGTCCTTCTGCACTTTTTTCTCTTCTTCTACTTCGCTATGTTAACACATGCTTCATTAAGAGAAATGTGATAATTCCATTTCCCAGAACCCCAGCAATTATGCTTTTGTAGAGTGACCTTAAGGCTGGTTTAACAAAATTTCTACTTCCATCTGTGTACTTTAGACATTCCACCTTAATCTAGAGCTTTAAACTAATTTTGGTTTTTTTGATTCATAGCTATGTGTCACGTGTAAAATATTTCTATGTAAAATGTTATTACACCAAGATTGATACCATCTTTCCTATTTCCTATCTGTAGACTGAAAGCAAGTTTTTTTCTGTTTGCTTTCACCTATACAGAAGTTTGATGCTTGTCACTATAAATCTCTGTATGGCCTGAGAGAGTATGTTTTTTTCTGTCTATATGTTTTTCATTTAAGTCTTCAAGGATGAAGAAAGGTCCCTACTGCTATAAACTTTCTTCTGTATGAAAGGTTTCTGTCTTCTACTACAAATACATCTAGTATTCTGAGCTGCTAGAAAACAAGGGTCCCCGGAACTTAGAAACAAACAGAAATACATTTTTTTTTTTCAATACCAATTCTCTTTTTTTAATTTATCACTGTTTTGAAGTAATATAAAGAAATTAGCATAAAATAATATGTCCCCTTCTAAGAAAAATGACTACATGTGAAAACAAGTGTTCCTCAAAGAGATGGGCATATATAAATGTACACTGATGTGAATTCTCTGTGGTAGACTTAGCAACCCTTCTTTTCATAGCAGTCATTTAATTTAATTAATTTTTTTCCCAACAAAGCAAATAGTTTGAAAAATAATTTAAAAATATTTCCCAAACACCTTCTTAGTTTTAAGCTGCTAATGAGTAAATAAAAGCTTCTGTTTAGAAAGAAGCCAAACTATGAAACTGAAAAAGAAAAGATTACTTTGATAAGATTCATCTTGTCTCTTGCCTACCTTTTGCTGTCTGGACAGGTAGCTTACATGATTCCCCAAACTGATTTCTATGATTGCTTTCATATCAGCTGTGTCTCAGGATTAATTACAGAAGGAACCAACATAACTGAGTTGGCAGGAGTTCATAATTTAGAAGGTCCTAAGGAACTCACATGACTGCTCCATGGGACACTTGAAACCTTTAGGTATTTTTGGCAAAAAATAGATTCATACAGATACTGAAATATTCATATTTCATTGAATGGAGAATTTTGAAAAGTGATAAGATCTGACAAGTATATTAATGTACATTCTTCACACTGTCCATATGAAATTATGAACTAAATAGATAATCTAACTGCTACCAATAATAGGGTAATTTTGCTATTTTTTCTAAAGTGTTTTTGATAAAACAAGCTATTTTATCCTTTTATAGTGAATGTTAATTTCAAAGGCCTATTTATTAATACACTTTTATTGTGCATGTATACTTTTTTCATTAGCCTGTTGCAGTACTGAATATATTTTAAAAAATTCTTTATACTTTCTGTTTTCTAACATTTCTAACATAATTGTGGAAAGGTTTGGTATGTAGAAGCTGTAAGGCAGAAAATCTCTTAGGGTAAATATTTTGGAAAAATTATTTGGCAAATGCACATAACAGAGAGTATTTTCCATTAACTTGACCTGTGGTCTTTTATTACCTAGAAGTAGTTGTTCCAGGTTTGTGAAAGGAACAAGAGAAAGGAACAAGAAAAATTTTCTTATTATTATGGCAGAAGTCCGATAATGAATATAGGTGCTAACACCTCAATGGCACATTCTTCTTTATTCAGTAATGACAAAATGCTTCAAACCTAATTTGACTAAATTTTCAAGGGTATTGTGGAAATTATCTTCTTATAACACGAGTATTTTATTTTACTGGAAGACACACATTTCTACTGTGTTAGACACCTGAGAAATAAATCTGTCTTTTTGATGCACTCTGTACATTTAAGTGCATTTGGTATCCATGTGTTTGTATGTGTGTGTACATGTAGGCAATAGCAAAATATATACACTTAAAAAGTCGTTTTAGACTTTGTACACTTTTTAAATCTTCGGTAATCAATCATATTTCATGTTGTAATTTAAGTCTTTGAAACTATGTCTTAGTTTCTGTTAATAATTGTGGTTATTTTGGGTTAGAATATTCTATCAGAAAAGTTATCTTCTTTGTTGCTTCCAGCTAAGGTATAGTAAGCATGTTGCGTAATTCCAACTTTATTTCCTAGGAGGCATTTTCTTTATGAAACAAACATGAAAAGGTGATACTCTTCACTTTTTCAAAGAGAAATACAGATTATACATGGGAGAGGGAAATACCTCTGAGAAGTCACACAGAGGATGGTCAGATTACAGTGGTGGTAGCATCCAGGCCCTGCTGAAGACCAAGTTTTGTCTTTGTATCTGCAGAGCTAGTGTCTCACGCTCCTAATTTAAAAGACTGTTCCTGATGGTGATGATGATGATGGTACTCTCATCCTCATTTCCAGGTTATGATGTCCTCAGTAATGATGAATGTCTGTGATCATTACTGTGTCTGAACCCATTCCTCATGCCACTGAAGACAAACTACTTTAGACAGTGTTTGAGCACTTTATCTACAAAAACTGAAACAGGTATCAAATTATATTAGGACTCTACAGGTTTCATACACAAGTTGTTTTGCTAAGGTGAACAGAGGCCCCAGAGGAAGGTCATAATCAGAATATCAGATGACTAGTTGGATTAGGTTTGTGCAGAAATGAGGAATTCAGGAGACTAATTCAGGAAGCTGGGTGTCCTTGGATGACTAGGCGACAATACAGATAAGGAATGTAATTAAACCAGTTTCTGGAAGAATCTCAGTGCAAATTTTGCATAGAAGGGTAATGAATTTTCCTTTGCAGGCTCCTAGCAAAGTTATCCCAAACTGGTCAGTGTGGTAATGCTCTAACATTCCTATTCCCGTATAACCTGTCTGTGACTAATGTCAGAAATGTGAAAATTGTGAACACGGAAGGTGAGCAAGATTCTGCATGTGAAAGAGTATCATTGGCCTATCTAATCCTGGGGCCAACAGCAACATTTCAAATTAAATGTTTAAAAGAATAAAGGAAGTTGATTCATGGTAAGTGAAGTTTCCTGGGGAAAAAAAACATACTTTATTTATTGAAGATCACAGTTTTGTACCACTAAGTATAAAAACTCTGACATTATTAGACTATTAGTGGAAAAATCTGCAGTAAATAATTAATGATAACCAAAGGCAGAGAATGGTTTTAGATGTGATTTCTGATACCTTTCTATGCTAAAATTTCCTGTATTCTTCTTTGACTAACTCTCGGAATTGAATACTTCAAAATCTGATGCTGGCACTTTATTCTTTCCTTATGATTCTATTGCAGCTCTGAGATTTATTTTAAAAAATACAGTGCTGCTGGTCTTATTTATATCTGTCAGTACAGATAGATGACAACAATGGTTATATTATATTTGTATGCTTCGCTTTGCTAGTGGATTCCATTATCAGAGCAATACATCTGCAGTGATGATCTTTCAACCACTCAGATACTAAGAGAAAACACATGTGGATGAAAGAAGTTCTGTCTCATTTACAGATCAGGCAGTAACTGGTTTCAGTAAGCTGTCAGAAAAATTCCCTCAGACAGAAAACTATTTTATCATGTACAGGAATGATGAACACAGTTGATGTCCAGATGGATTTTGTTAAATTTGTTATATTAAAAGTGCACCCTGGTTTTCCTAGGCATATAAACAAAGTTATGTAGCTGATTTCTACAGGCAGTTGCATATATAACTACTGCGGGGAACTGGGTTTCATGTTGCCTGCTGCTCAGAAGTACTGGGGAAGAAATTAAGCATATTGAACACACAGCTTGTGCTGTGTGAAATACAGTGATGCAAATGTAGTGGTTATGATTATGAATTGTAATAGATCCATGTCAGAATAGTGGCAGTCTGTGTAACAATGTTGATTACATCACTCTCAGTTTAGAAAAAGCCCTTCATTTAAATATTCTCAAGGTTTAAAATATAGTTGCAGCAGTCTACACCAAATGCCTTGCACTGACATAGGCTGGAAAATGGAAAGTGTACGTAGCTGTTTGTCTTCCTTGGCTAATACATAGGAAAGTGATGCAACAAGTCTCTCTACGGTCCTTAACTCCTGCCATTGCTAGTCACTTATAGTTTTAGTGAAGGGAAATGGGTAGGTAGTTCCTGCTTTTCCCACTACAGAATCATTATCTAATCACTGAAGAGAAGAAAAATTAGGAAAATATTTATTTCTTCTTTCTCTGCTTGCTAGTAAGGGTCTAAGCAAACAAAGTGCTATTAATCTAATCTGATGTATTTTTCTGTGCCTGGGAGATAATGAAGAATGAATTGCTTAATGTGATTGCTCCAGGATCTGCAGGAAGCTGACCTTCAAATGGCCCTTAGGTATTTAGTTGTGCTTTAACTGAGGTGTCTTTTTACCTTGAAAATCAGCTTTGGCCCTGTTTTGTTCTACTCCCCAAAGATGCAATCATTACAGTCCTCAAGGTTTCCAATGAAAGGAACTTCAGAAATGAAGTTCTTTCACTGTATTTGTCCCCAAGTCCAAGTAAATAAAATATTTAGTATCTCTCAGTGGCAAATGACTAACTTTTCTAATAACCTTCACACAGAAAAGACAGAACAAGGCAGTAGTAAGAATGTATTTCTCATATACGTCTTCTCTCTAGCCCATCCTCTGTAATATAAGATGTCTAATCACATTTCTTAAACTTAGAATAAGGGGCGAAAAGATGTTTCAAAGGGACATTCAGGTTCTAAAATAAGTGGTCTTTTCTATAGTTATAGTACAACACTCTAGCACAGTATAGCATACCTAGATAGAAAATTTAAAAAATGTAAATTATAAAGCATTTTTAGCCTCTCAATAGAATTTCAGATTTTTTTAAACTTTTCATCCCCTATTTGACCATTTCAGTGCCAATCTTTCATAAACTGCTTGTATCTTTTATTTTCTTACATACTTCTGTGGCCTAGATCCTTAAAACTTGTTTGGTATCCCTGCAAAGTACTTGATGTTTCTCTGAATATTTTCTTTAGGAACCTGTGACATATAGTTACACTGATATCTTCTGCTTATAAATTACCTCTGCTCAAGAACAATATTTTTTTCTCTGCCTCTTCTTCTGTTTGCAGTTCAAAATGCAACTGTCATCTTCTCTCGATATCTGTCCTTACAGTTTTCAAAAGAGTGTTTTAAATCAATTTAGTGGCAGTTTTCTTTTTGTACATTTCATATATTCCCCTTATCTGGCCACTGTCACCCTTGCTGTTCATCACTTTTTATATGTAAATTTGGATGCACTTTGGCCATAATTTTCACTGCTGCTAATCCAGGTCGTGTAGAATATATGAGAATTGTTCCATTCATCCTTGTAGCACTTGAATCCAACATTTTATGTATTTCATTTTGAAAGAATACAAGCTTTATAATGAAATTATTTTCCCTTCAGACATTCTTTGTTGCTCTACCCTCACTCTCTCTCTCTGAATTGAGATTCATTAGTCCTTCTCATTCTTTGAAAATGAAATCTGATGCAAATGCATATTTATTACTTTTCCAGACCTGCCACCTATTTAATTCTCTCGTCTTGTGAACATTGGAGGTTGCCTGTAATTATCTGTAAATGGCAAATCAAATTCCAATACATGCAAAATGCAGAGGTAGCCATATTGAATTATTGCAGTCTTCATTCTTTTCTTTTTGTAATATCATTTATTTTTTACCTATTATGAAGTAAAATGTTTTTTCTTTTTTTCCTATTTATTCCTTAATAAATTCCTTGATACCAATGTGTGGCCTAGTCTTTTCCTTGCATCTTGCATTCATTTAAGTCATAGTTTTATACCTGTACTTTCTTTGCTTCTGTCAGTCCTCTTTATCAACTATTATCTCTCACTATTTTCCCAGACTGTGCAACAATTTTGGTATTCTACATGTTGTTTCACAGGTGCCAGTTAATGAAATAACATTACAGCTGACAGCTGCTGTGGAGAAGATGTCTTTCTCTCTTCATTTACCAAAACCCCTAAAATAAAAACCCCTAAAAATTCCAAAGAAGCATAGGCAGTGCTATTTGACAATCATTGCCTGTGGAAAATAGATTGAAATAGAAGGGAAAAGAAAACTGTTTTTTAATATCTAAAATTTACCAGACTCACAAGAACTTACTTCTGTTTTGAAAATGCTTAAGGGAACATAGCTGAAATGCTGGTAGAATCCTTTGTATTTTCTTTGTATTGCAAAGCTCTTTACAATTTTAGAGTCAATGGAGAGACCAAACAAAATGCTTACAAATACATTTTACTACTATTAATAGAAACAATTAACTATGTGATAATTTTTTGACCAATGCAGTTTTATAGCAATCCCAACCGTACTTCAGGATGTGTTATGAATGTGCATTTTCTGGAAATCTATGCAAAGATTTAAGAGACAGTTAGTGTAGATTTCAAGAAGTAAGAGCAGTGTTTCTGTCACCTCTGTTTTCATTCCCTCTAGAAGAAAACTTTATTACAGTCTTATTGTATGAAACTGTGAAGCAGAATGGTGGCATAAGATTCTGTGCGGATACTCTGATACAATTTTGTACTAGTATAAGATAATAAATGGTATGGAGATAGAGTCATAAAAGGGTACAATTGGTCCCTAAGTGTTGCCTGAGGCAACATAAGGGCCTAGCCCTAGTTCTGGCAGCACACTGTTACCACTTCACCAATTTGTTCTGAGAAAAAATAGTGGGGTTTAAAAGATTGTGTTTTAGGTGTGCTACAGGTTAGGTTAAGCACAGAAGATAAGTAGCACAGTAGCTAAGTAGCACAGTGTCTGAAACCACAACATACTTTTATTGCTTGATATCCATTTTGTTCCTTTAATGTTGTCATTCATATACTCTTCCATTAAGTTCCACAAAATACCTATGCTACAAACCCTGCAATCAGAGCAGGAAAGCTATGGTCACTGTGGCAGACAAATCATTCTTATTACAAGGCTCTGTATTCTGCAAGTACATAAATATTGATGCAAAACAGGGTTATCTGCATTTTGGTTTATGAGTTGTGAATAGGAAAACATTGAAAACATAATTTTACTTGTACCTCCAAGCATGAATCATTTGGAGACAGACTGCTTGAATAAGATGCCAGAAGTTCAAAGAGCGGAAAGGAGAAATGTCCAACTAATTCAGAGCAGATGACAGGGTATGAGGTAGAACTGACTGAGCCATAGGCATTTCCTCTTGTGAATGAAAAAATGGATGTGTATTTATGTGTTAAATACATACAGATAATATACCTCTATCTGTAAAATACACTTTCATGGATAACATTTATATAAATGTTAAATGTTTATTTATTTATAAGAAAATAAATCACTTATGAAAATAGATTATATATAGATACATATATGTAGATATAGTGATATATTAATTCTCTAAGGCTGGGCTAATAAGGGAAAAGAAATGTCTGAAAAATACTGTTTGTATGGAAAATCAAGTTTTTTGGTTTCTACCTCAGAGTTTCTTGCCTGCGTGTTTGAGCAATCAGGGATCTTTTACATGCCTGAACTGTTTTGCGTGGTGAGGAGCCTGGAAACTTTTGTTTCCTATAGCATCTTTCCAGGCACACTTGGATTTTGGAGTCAGGCATACCTTGGATTATTCTCTCTCATGCTTTTTGACAGGTAGGATGAGGAGCAGCCAAGTAGCATATTAAAAAAAAAAATTGAAAGAAAAAAAATGGTGCACAGCACAATTCTGGGCAAATTTTTACATTGAAAATTGATTCTTTTTTAACTAGGCTTTTTTTCAGAGAATCCTTCTAATACAAAAGCCTTGAGCAGTTCTGGAGTGCATTCACACTAGGGATATAAATGTACTTTGTAAGATAAACAGCATAATAAAATAAACCAGCAAAATTCAAGTATGCCAGTAAGGAAGAAAGAGTTTGATTATATACTACATACCTCTTTGCCTTTTTCTAATTTTAACGCAGTGCATAGCTGGCATTTTAGAACCACCATATGATTCTTAGCATTATAGGAAAATGACAGTGTGATGTAACTCGATCCTTTGGAAGACTTAATAAAAAGTAGATGGTATTCAGGGTGTCACTGCATGGGTTACTTTTCGAAAAAGAGGCAAAAATATTTTTAGCTTGATTCATGCTAAGTTCAGCTTTATAGAAGCTTCATCCTTCAGCTTTATGTTGTTTACCCGCTTTCAAAGACCTGCTTCTTTTCTGACACACTGTATAGCAATAACATAGATTTTCTGGTAGTTTGGTCCAGAGTCATACAATCTGTTGCCTTCCCTCTTCATAGAATCACAGAATCACTTAGGTTGGAAAAGACCTCTACTATTATCAAGTCCAAGTACTAACCCAGCACTGCCAAGTCCGCCACTGAATCCTGTCCCTAAGTGTCACATTAAGTCTTTGTAGCTTACACTGATTTTGTAGTTTCCTCTGCACCTTTTAGGACCATTTTGTAGCCCTGTTCTGCTATGAGTGACCTCTCTCAGTTCCCCATGGTGCATAGCTCCCCAGTGCAGATGACTGTGCTGCACAGCCATGTGGCAATTCCTGCAACCAGTCAGCACAGTACAGATGTGGTGTTCTCCATCAGCACCTCTGAGTCAGCAATATCACTGTCCTTTCTTCTCAATACTTCTCAATACTCAATACAAGCCCCAGCTACCTCTGTGCTGAACTGCCTTTCTGGGTGGCCTCAGCATGTTTATTCCACTTTCTCACAGTAACAGAAATTTCCCAATATCTTCATTTTGTATCTGCTATATTGACTAGTATTTCCCTGGTTTGTAAGACAAAATAGTGATGACTTCCACCTGGAAGACTTGCAGAGTCCAGGTTATTTCTAAGGATTTGGTATCAGATATCTATATGCCATTTTACCTGTTTTGGACAGGATTTACTTCACTTACCCTATGTGTTATTTGGAAGAGGAGAGCTCATCATGATGCTTGGTTCTGCATCCATGCTGTAGAAGATTGCTGGTAGGGGTATTATGGCAGTGGAAAGGGTCTTGGTAGCAGGCAACTGAGAACCAGAGGCCTTCAAAGGTCTCCTTTCCAGCCATCTGACAAATAAATCCTTCCTTGTCCTAAATGCTGTAGCATGAAACTGGTAATATCTGATCTATTAACATCCATTTACTGCTTAATTGCAGACCCATACTTATTATATCTTGGTGTGGATTTATGAGCATAAAATATAACTGGTTTAAGCAAAACAGGTTTATTTTCCTGTCTGACAGTTGTTACCCACAGACAATTATCTGATAGGACTGAGGGCAATAGGTAAGTATTTGTTTATACGTTCAGAAGAATGGCCAGGCTGAAGTCAAGTCTGCAACAGTGTTACAGTTCATCTCTGTAAAAGTGGAGCCAGCAACTGGGAAACCCATCTGTGCAGAGCTTTAATGGGTCCAGCATATCCAGTGCTAATTGAGAAGAAAAACCTAAAGCCTTTAGAAACTTGATGAGCCTGCCTTATGTGTTGTTAAATTCTCTTTTTACCTTTCTTTTGTCACATTACTTCGGAAAATAAGTTTGCTCAGTCATAGTGGAAATCGTGCTTTACTGATATTGCCACTTTCAAGCCTGTCTGGAAAGTTTGAAAGCAGACTGTAGGGGGATGTTTCATGAATTTGCTAGTGGATAGAGTCCCAAGTAACAGGCCCAGAAAGAAAGCATTCTAGCAAGCATTATCAGATAGGTATTTCATGTATTTATTACTATTAAAAAATCTGTGGGCTAGCTTGTCAACAGTGAGATTAATGTTTTTGATCTTTTCAGTTCCTTTGAAATGTGTTTTTTGAGGTAGAAAAGCTGTGATACACTATGGCATTGCATCCTATTCACTCTGTTTTCCCATTTTACTGTCTGTGTTGCTTGTACTGTGTATCATTCCACCTTTTACAGCAGAAATGCACTAATGTTTTATTTGACATACAATTTTTGTCACAAACTTGTTGTTTTAGTCAATGCAGATAACCAGCTGTCCATTTCTAGATTCCTTCATTTTAAGTATATTGAAAAAAAAAAACATGAAAGGAAGATCTCATCAAAAGATGGGCTATTATGCCAGGCACAAATATAGCAATTTCAGCAAAACAACCTCTGTCACATTTGCATCGTAAGTCCAGACATTATTAAGAAATATAGCTGTAAGTGTAATTTAATTCCATATACTGAACACTAGATAGACAAAAATACATAAACTGCAATTATTATTATATTATTTTGATATTATTGTAAGTAATTATAATTTCCACAGAAGTAATGATCATATAAAAAAGAAATTTGTCAGCATTACTGTGAAGATACAGAGAGAGCTGAATGTTGCTTTTATATATTGAATGATTCCTTTTTGCCCTCTTAAGACTGAAATACTCTCCTTTTTCACATTCATCACTTGCACAGGTGCCATTTTTAATTGGCAGGAACAGAGGCAGTTCTGAACACTTTGCTGGGGTTTAATTTGTTAAAGTAGCAATAATCTCACATTGCATTCAATTCTCACATTGTCCCTTGGTTTGTGCCTTCCCCTTGCCCCTTTTCAGCACTGCAGTGCTAAGAAAGGGAAGACCTTTCTTACTTAACAGCTTCTCCCTTCTGCTCTACACTCAGACTGGCTGCTTCAGTGGACTAGCAGAAATTGCTTAACACTGTTCTGGTGGACTCAGCACCACCGGGTGCTTCTTGTAAGTGCTGCCAGTCTATAAAGCCAGGACTAGAGCACTGTGTTTTCTGCTGCTACTCAAAAGAATTGCTGGAAGATGCTGAAATTTGAGAAACAAAAGAAATACACAACTATCAGATTTTCTTCTTACTCGGTTTTCTATGACTTCCCTAATAATTCAAGGAATTTGATGTTGTTATTGCACCTGATTTAAGCACTTGTCTACATCCTTAGGCTGTGTGGATCCCAAAAGATGCACATATTTATAGAAACTGAAATTACCTGGCAGAAGGCTGTACTTTGGTCATATATTTGACATATCCCCTATGCAAATGGCTAAAAGATTAGAGGAAATAATGTGCTGTCTAGTAATATTGGGCGTCAAAAATAACATACAGTTTTTAACCCTACAGCATAGCATGTCTTCTGTTGCAGAAATACTGCTTGGATGCCTTAATAGACAAAGGTGCATTTTCCTATGAAATTTCACAGTGAGTCTAAGCACATGGCCAGAGTTATCTTAATGCAGCCTCTGATTCATTGCCTGGGTCATCAGATACATGACCTGTGCTGTAACAGTAATAACATTCATGACAGGATGCTTCTTCCATAGAGCTCTACCGTGAGGGGGGTCACCTTGCTTTAGCAGGACTTTTTCTGCCTCCACGTTGAATTTGTTATACCAGATCTTTTCCTGACAGCCATGCTATGAATCCAGCCAGGTTGCTGGAGAGACCAGTAGGTGTGTATTTGTGCTTAGTGCTTTTAATGGAAAAAAAAAGGCACAATGTTTTAAGGTACATTCTGTATGAATTGAGCTGTACTTCAGAAATTCAGTCACTGTGGAAATTTGCTCACTTTATCTATTTGTAAAATAATTTCTAGCCAATGAGACAAATATAACAATATCCATTATTTTGTAATCTGTTCATTGCATCTCTCATAAAAATCTGCATGTTTACATTGTTTCATATTGTTGCCAATTAATTTGTGTTTTCTACCCATGTTCAATTTGCATTCATTAACTCATAGTTTGCTGGTAAGTGTGTTCTTTCTATACATATTCAAAGAAATTCTTTAATTCAATTTCTCTGTTTCTTCTCATACAGTCTCACAGCCAGATATGCAACTCAGTCTAATCACAGTGGAATTGCAACCAGTCAAAAAAAGGCTTCTAGGTCAGTTAAATATCTCTAATTTATTGCTTGTTAGTGATACTCAAGCAAGTATATGCCCATTGATATTTTATCCTTTGGACTTAAGCAGACACTAAATAATGTGTAATTTTGTTATGTGTGCAAGCTTTGCAATGATGAGCTTTGCCACAGAAAAATCTTGTATTAATTGGCTTTTGGCCAGTTGGCTGATTTGTACCATATATTAGCAATATTTCTGGTTGTTATGTATCCTGCATCTTTGTATCCTGCATGTAAAATATTGGATGTGAAGGATTAGTTGGTGATTTTAGTGCTCTGTACCTTCTGGACTAATTCCTGACTTTAGTCATGAGTGAAAAGAAGTTTGGGAGTCCACTCCAGTTCCCACTAGATGTTTTACATATATAGGAAACCCACCTGAAAGTCTGAGTTCACAGAGTCAAGTTTTTGCAGAAGCAAAATAGAGCAAAATAAAAGAATGACTTGCAAGACCTCTGCTCCATCGAGAGTAGCCTGCACACAGTCCCCATGAATGAGATACTTTGTTTTGGCAGTGAATTTGACAGAGCTGTGTGTGGGTGCTGTTTCAGATTTCATCAGTACTTTTAGTCTGTCATTTCCATGAGCACTAAAATCTACAAGCCAGATTGCAGAAGAAAGAAGCTGAGGTCTAAAGCTTACTCTTTTTTCTAAAGCTTTCTTTTTTCTTTTTACATTTTTTTTTCTTGGGATGGTGGGGGAATAATTAATGTGTTCATTAATTATACCTTTGCTGTACAGTTCATTGGCAAGACCAATGAACTCTGAATTGCATAATCTTCAATACAGATTGCATTTTGCAGTATAGAATACTAACACAATGTGAGTTGCTGGTGATAGCTTGAAATGAGCTATGCCACGGTCCATTGCTATGCGCCTGCATTTATAGGTCTTTGTTTTCCTTATTGCTGATGCTCCTGTCTTGTCCACATTCAACATGTCAAGGTTAACAGTCTTATTGTCTAATACTTTAAATCTGTGGCAGTGTTTCCGAAGCCTTTTCAGAGGTATGTGATTTGTCCCTTTTTTGTTATACTCTTCTTTGCATTTCCTTAGCTGCTTAACATGATTCTGCAAAAGCAATTTAAGACCTGAATTCAATTAAAAAAGTCAGCAAATGAGGTAAACTGAAAAGTGTGTAGAGAAAATGACCTCATGTATAATGTGCTTACTGTGGCAAGTTCTTGAATTCTGGCATGCAGAATATATGCAGAACTGTGTAATATTTTAACAGAACAGATGAGTTTCTAGTGTTGCACATGCCTTTTCATTGCTTTTTTCATTACCTTTGACAAATGATCTCAGGGCTCATACTGCCTGTCAAATTAGGGTAATGAGAAGGAGCAAATGGATTTTTAAGTTTGTTTTACTGCATTCTTCAGGGAGAAGAAGATCACTCGAATTCATGGGTCACGGTAAAGGTTAGCATGCATACAGCTGCAGAGCAGAGACAGTCTGCTCTGGGCTTGGCATAGAGACTAGCAGGGCAGGCTGGCAGCCAGAATGAGGCATAAAAATAAGTAATGGATTAGTTCTCTGAGGTTTAAATGGGTAAGGAAAGAGAATATGGAGCTGTTCACATACGTTTGCAAATAAAAAAAATATTCTAACGTTTCTGTTATGCCAGTGTATTAAACAAACAAAAAGTATTTGGAACAAATCAAATGTTTTGTACTTCTTTGTAATGTGATTTTTTTCCCCTCCCTTCTGATGCAGTGATGAAGTGAAACTAACAGAATTTGACAACTCTGGTAAAATTTGTATTGCCATTATTAAAATCATCATATCATTCCAATAAGTGAGAAACAGAAGAGAGATGCTCTTCTATGGCAAAAGCCCATGGCTGATTTGAGCAATTAATTTTGTCTTAGAAATAACAAAACTGGAAAGGATTGGGGGTGCCCACAAAGGTGCCGAAGAAGGTTTGAAGCAGGCACGTATTAAGGAATCTTACATCACAAAATAGATTCAGATGGAAAAAAGATGCAGGCTTACACATGCCACAAACAACAAGAGTCTACATTTTTTCCCTACCATAACAACACAGTAAGGTTCAGATGGTGGCAGCAAATACTAAGAAATGAACTGTATAGTCCACATTATATATTTCTATTTAAAAGGTATAAATGAATCTGTACCATCTAGATAAAATAACAATTTTCAATATTTTTCATTTAAAATAGCGAGGTGGAAGTATTTTAGCAAATAGCCTTCCGAAAAATAAGAAGATAACTAAAAAGCCAGCTTTTGTGCTAAACACAACAGTGAAACATATAGTAGAGTAAGAGATCTGAAATATTTCTCGACTATGTATTGCTGTGCTTTATAATACTTTTCTTTAACATTTCCTGTCCAAAAGTGACAGATTTTAATAAAGGTTGATATTGCACTTTAGTATTTGTTAGGGTGAATCTGTTTTAGCAATGTTAATGGCAAATGCAAAGCTGCTTCTTACATGTCCTGTGACTCTAGAAAGCATCTTTTCCCCTTTTGTGTGCATAAGGATAAGCTTTTATTTTCATTTGTGGAGTCTAATTGGAATCCTCCTGTTCATTGTTGCTTACCTGAATTCATTGGTTTTAGTTGTTGGTTTAAAATTCTGATTTGACATTTGCATACTGTCTCTGCTATATGTTGCATTTCATAAAATAAACTGATTTTTCACTGATTTCTCTCTGACTTTCTCACCATTCCAGGCTTCCAGGACCCTCAAGGGTGCCAGCTGCAGGCAGCAGTACCAAAGTCCAGGGAGCTTCCAATTTAAATCGGAGAAGTCAGAGCTTTAACAGCATTGACAAGAACAAGCCTCCACAATATGCAAATGGAAATGAAAAAGGTAAATTATTAAAGTTACTAAGTTTACATAACATACAAGAAGGAAAAAAAAACTACCACAAGTGTCAAAGGAGTGAATGTAGTATTTAGACTTGGTAAGGAAGACCTGTGAAAATTGAGACCTGAATTGGGACTTGTGGTTTAATTGGGATTAAAGTTCAGATGTGAAAACTTTCAAGATTTTATAATAATATTTTATCCTTCTTTCATGGAAATATCACTGAATGATTTTTACGAAGTAAAAATTAATCCATATTGGATGGCTATAATCTTATTCCATATTCAAACCTACTCATACCCAAAGGCATACTGCCATAATTTTCAGGGGACTTTGCATCTTAGCCTCTAATGAAGAAGAATTGGAGTATTATATTTGCATCAGAATGTTACATGTGTCTATTCTTTCAGAAATTTACCATGTGTGAGTGTAATACTGGATAGAGGATTGAAAATTTATTCAAGTGTAATTAAATTTTACAGTGATTTTGATTCAGTGTTCGTGTTTTACTGCCTCCTTAAAATACAACCAGCCATTACAACAGTGAGCTGAGTTCCCTGGGTCCTTCCATTTCTCCCATCCTGGCTCTGTTTTCCTGGAAAATTGTGCTTCTTCAGGCTTTATCTCAGAAAGAATAATGCAAAAATGCAGCTTTCTGCATTGTGTAACCAATCTGTCTCCTTCCTGCCCTTTTTTCTCCCTTTGTGTAATGAACAGCATTTTATTCATATCTCTGGGTTAGAATCCAGTTGAAAATGATACAATATACATAGTACCCGTTTGCATCCTTGGGGTCTGTGGGAGGAACAAGTATGCAGTGAATGTTCTTCATCCAAGCAACAGGCAGCTATCCAGACTTTTTTTTACAAAATTCTGATGAACACGCTTTGCCCCTAGATGTATCTGAAGATATAAAACCATCCTTTCAATAGTTATTTCTTTATTTTTGCTATCAGGCTTGAATGTTTCAGATAGTTCTACAGTGGGTTTTATTTTACGGAGAACTTGTTTGTGTCAAGACATCCAGGCTAAAACAAGAAAAAGATCAGAGTGAAAACTGAGCAGACACTGTAGAGTTGACAAATACTATAGTGAAGTTATGAAGTAGATGTTGCTGCCTGAGTGAAGGTATGTACAGCAGTTTAGGTTTTAGAATTGCTTCACAATGTTGACATATTTGCTACTGAAATATGTAAGGGGGAAATAATTCAAGGTGAGACATATTTGTAGATATTAATATTCTTAGCTTGTTACTTCAAAACGATCTTTTGACTGCTAAGGTTTGCATTGCATTACACATTTGTGTGACTTTTTGCATGATGTATTTCTTCCCCATTTCTTTGCAGCAGAGAATGAAAACCTTGATGAGGTTTTAGTGCAGTCATCACTTGCAAGAGGATAAGGGGTGGCTTTTTTTGTTAAATCATTCAATTCATTTTACAAGAAATAGAAGATGTAATGTTGCATATCTACAGACGACTGTATTTGAGATGTTTCTATCTGTTCCTTTTTTTCCTATGAAAACTGAATGAATTAATGAAAAAACACTGATTTTACATGATAATCAAAAATAAATACAAGTTTGTTTTAGGATATAAAGCAGAAGTTCATTAGAGAAAATGACTGCTGTGAGTGCAAGGATAGCAAAGTGGTATTTTCTCATAATATCTAAAAGAACACAAGAACCTGTATTTGAGTACACCCTGTTGCTACTTTGCCTAAAGAGAAAATCAACAGAACCATGCTATATTTTAAATTTAGTTATTACAGTGACTACTTTTTGAATACCGAAATGAAATTTCAAAGTAGTCTTTTGATACTTTTTAAAGTGTATTATGATGTTTTGTAATCTGAGATTTTTGAAGAATTTGTTTGGAAATAAACTTCAACCCTCACAATAGTAATAAGATAAAAAACCCTCTTTTCAAAAAAATAGTATCACTATATGCTAACAAATTAATTTTTTCTTTACAGTGCAGCACACATAATAAACCTTGTATTTCAAATTTTGCTTCTGATGCAGATGCTTGGAGCAAGATAACTTTAACAGCTTCTATGGAATGGATATAATTTCTGAGACAGAGATGACTTATGCTGGGTAAATAGTCATTAGAGGTTGGGACCTGCCTCTGCAAGGGCAGACTGCTGTTGTTACATTTTTCTCTGCTGTACACCTTCTTCTGTGTGCTATAAGGAAACCTCAGAAAATACATACAGCTTAAGATTTTTTTTTTAATTGAGTTATAGGTAGTACTTGAAATCCATTCCTGCATAACACAGTTTCAGTCATAGTGGGGAATGGCTATGTAGTCAGAGCTGAAGGTGATCCAAAATAAGATGTTATATCAGCCTTTTATTTAGTAGTTCACTGTTTAGTCTCTCATTGGTATGATCTCCTTTGAAATTGCTTAGGGAGTAGTTCAACACAGTAAGAAACCTGGCTCCCCTGAGCAAACGCAGGTACTGAGCAGAGTCCAGTTTTCACTGACAGACCCAATCCATTGCTGTGACACAGGTAACTGTGTGTAGCTCTGGTTAAGTCAGAAACACAGAATGCACCAAAACATTAAAAAAGCCATTAGCTGAAACTTGTTTGTGGAGTTTAGTGAGATTCTTTTTTTTTCGGACTTGGCAGCTTATGGATCAATTTCAAAGAATGTCTGCTTTTAAGGCATGTCAGATTTATCTGCCTCCAACTTACTAACATAAAGACAGAAATAAAAATAGGAAAATTAAACTACTTAAATGAAGTAATTATTCAGATTGTTAATAAGGTGGCTACCCAGCATGTTTTGAGTACAGAAAAGAAGTAATGGTCTAATTCACGCCACATTTTTAAAACATATCTTTACCCCTTAGATCTTTGAAACAGTGTATCTGAATACCAATAAGGGTCTCTGCGTCATGGAGTTTAATTGCCTGTTTTTCAATATAATTTAATAGTATAAGATGGTGTTTGTGTTTTCTCCAAACTCAGTTTTAACAGTATTTGGTTATTTTGCCCATACCAACTCTGAGGAACTCTGCCCTGGAACTCTGTTGTCTGATGATGCAAATTGTTGTTCCTCTGTGGCCAGTATGTACATCTATAGCTAATTTGTATATGTTTCTTCTGGGGCCACTATTTTTCCAGTTGTCCCTGGTGGTGTGCCATGGATAGAAAGCGTGAGTAACTCAGAGCCTTTTGTGGCGGTCTCGTTTTCCTAAATGAAGCTACTTTGGCCTCATCTAGTCTCCGATCTGGAGGCGAGCCGGGCATCAGAACTCCCGCAGAATCTAGGCTTAGCTCACACACAGCAGTTTAAATTATGCAGGGAAGCAAAGAGACAAGAAAGGGCTCTTTTCCGTTTATTGCCAGAAGGATTTTATTCACTGGATCATGGTGTGGTAAAGACAAAACAAAATGGAGGTCAGAGCGTGTTATCAGACGGAGGCGGGGGGGCAGTCGGGAGAGCCAATCACTGCAGAGCACCACAATGATTGACAGAGGCGCCAGCCAGTGAGTCGGCTGCCCGCAGCTGGCATAGGAACCAATGAGCTGTTCCCCTGGGC